>VXBW01001548.1:966597-1022037 GCA_013400375.1 Thinocorus orbignyianus
TTTTTCTTTTTTTTTTTTTTTCCTATTCCTCAAACCAGACACAAACTTTTTTGAGGTTTGTGAAAGTTTTGAAAACTTTGGGTGTTTGCTTTACAAATTTTCACATGCCTTAGCACTTCCTGGTTGTGCTCTGGGTCTGGAAAGAGAAAAAGCGAAACAGCGCATAAAGAAATGCCTGGTATTTGTTGGTAACCCTCATGGGAACACTTGCCTTCAAATATTCAGCTGTTTTATACTCCTGTTCTGCATCCATGGTCAGCTCAGTGTCATGGAACTGGTGATTATTGTTAAACGTTGGTGAAGATTAAATATTACCTGCACTTGCATATTTATTGGCTCATTATCATGCCTATACGAATTAATATGGAGTTAAGGAATCTCTTAAGCCTCATGAAAGGTAAAATTATGTTTGTGTAAAATTATGTTTACTTTTGTAAAAAGATACTCTGGTTTCTAATTAACAGAATGCCTAGGAAGCAGATTTGCTGGAATTTTCTAAATGTAGACTCACAGACCTGCTCACCTGAGGCTTTTTGCAGTCTCAGACCTTGGGTGAACTCGTTTGTCTTGGGGGACTCTGTAAAGAAGGTATCAAGAGCATTTTTTCCAGAGTGTGGGTATTCTTAGCAATACAAATGATATTGATTACTTCCACATTTTGCTCCTATTATGGTTTTATTAGACTCTCGGAAGTCCATAGGAAAAGGTGGGAAGATATCCTTCGAGTGCCTCTGGCTTCTGGTCTGTACTGAGCAAAAATGACATTTGTTGTGAGAGGGAATATATTTTACATATTTTATGCAGCCAAACAAACAAACTCAGTTACTAACAACCTGAGTCAATTCTGAGTAATTGATTTGGGGCTGAGAGGCTATTACCAATCCCTTGAGCTATGCAGTCCCTAGAGAGGAAAATTATTGTATTTTTCCATCCCCTGTCTGCTCACATGAGCAGAGAAAGCAGGGCACAGGAATGATGTGACATTCACGTCTGTTTTCATGTATCAAAGCGAAGCTGTGAAGTCCAATTCTAGCTTGTTTTCAACTCTAACCGTGTCACAGGGCCTTCAATAAATAATAAATACAATTTGCAATTGTTTGGGATACAATAAAGGTTTGAAGTCTGAGAGAGATCCCCTCACTCTTTAAGTATTGATGTTTTCTCTATGTTTATGGTGTTTTGCTTATCTGAGGCATTTGTGAACATCCTGTAAAGTCTAATTCCGGCCTCAATTCCTCTAAACGCCCAGACCAAAGGTTTTTGGATTACTGAGGTGGTTCAGCATACAAACTTTCCTTTCTTCTAAGACTTCAGGAGGCTTCAGATGTAGGGTCTTGCTTGGCTTTGCCATGCACGGCTAAGAGAGGAACACAATAGATCTATTCCTGATGTATTAATAGCCAAAGAAAGAGAATGAAAGAAAATGTGAAAATTCCTACATCCTGCTTTCTTGTAAATGTCTATCATGGTTTAAACCACTATTTCAGCTTCTTTGGTCTCATAGGTTATAATTTCCCGTTATCAGGGTAAGGGTGTTTTAAACAGCTTTTTGCAGATGATTAGGTATTTGCTGATCATTCAGGACAATTTACAAAGATAAATATATGTTAAATGGGTTTCTTGTTAAAACCAATGTAGAAGTAACCCCTCGAGGCCAGACAGTAATTACTCCTAATAACAAATTAAAGCATTACCTACTTCTTTTCTGTGTTTCATTTTGAAGGGGAAATTACCTTACAGAACTGGATGTATTCAGAACTGTAGATTCACATTTTTTGATAAAGCTTCTAAAAAAATAATAAATTTTTAAAAATGGAAGATGTAAAATGCTCAGAGAAAAGGATGGTCTCAAATGTTTGGGTTTTTTTCAGTAATTATATGTAGCTTTTGAGGACTTCATGGTGTCCCAGGCCCAGCCATACCTCTCTTCACTACCCAAGAGCAGCTGGTGGTGTGGCCCCATCTGGGGCTGGTCTGTGGGTCACGGCTCACAGCATCCCCCACTGTCCCCAGTTGCTGTCTGGACCAGGCATCTGAATCTGAGCTGTTCACCTGGGACCCGTGCCCAGTTGGGTCTGCCTGTGAATGTGTTTGGATGCAGGGGGATGAGTGACACAACTGTCTTCTTGCAACATTAGTAATGACTAATTATGTCTAAAGAAGTGGGCAGAGACCTTCAGAGGTATTAAGGTACTATCTCAAGGATTTTATTTAATGCTGATATTGGCAGAAATTAAGGATCTAGGGTCTAAATTATCCAGCTAGTTGGGTTTTTTTGTTAGTTTGTTTGATTTGGTTTGGGGTTTTGTTTCAGTGTAGAAAAAAAATGGATTTTACAACAGCTATTGATAGTCATGTACTCAGGCTAAGGTGTCTTACTCCCGGTGCCTTACCTCCTTCAAGTTCTCCTTAGTCAGTGCTCAAGTTTTACCCTGGTCACACTTAAGATTCTATTTTTTTTCTTTCTTGTTTGGCCCTTTGGGTCCAACCCAAAATGTAGGTTAGGCTGGAAAAGGCTCAACCATAAGCTCTTAATTTCCCCAGACGTGTTTGCTGTGTGGTGGTTGTGCTGCCTCATCCTTTTCCTGGTTCCTTTTCTTAGTGATTCCTAGTAAATCTATCAAATATGTTCAGGTTGTAAACATCATGATTATCAAAACAATATACAGCCTTCATAAATTATTACAGAAAACCTGTAGCTTTCAGAGAGCATCTGCAAGCTTCTCTGTCCATAGTTTAGTTGTGGACTACATTCCTGGGACACAGGAATGGCAAGTCCAGGGGTCTTCTCCATCAATCTGTGAACTGTATATGAAAAGGGACTGGGGTGATTTCTGCAGCTTTCATATTTCTCTAATTTATTATGAAATACAGAACACTGCACACCTCATGGAAAATCAGGGCAGTGTGTTTGACACACTTCCTCTCAACTAAAGATGACTTTGGCTCATCTAGTTCGTTTATGTATAACAACTACTTCAGATGTTTCTGAAGACTCTATGGAATTTCTGTGAGTAAGACTTTTTTTTTCATGAATTTCTGTCTTTTCACTTAAAAAGCATTTTCTGTCTGGGTCTTGCCATCTGTTTGCATAGCTGTCTTGCTAGACACTCACTTTAAGCTCAGTGCGGCTTCTGAACCCAATCGTATCTTCCCAGCTCTGTAAGAATCTGTCCCAAACTTGGCCAGAAGTTGGGCAAAAATCTGTGCCTGGAGATATTTAATACCTAATTTCTCACCATGTAGTCACTAAGGTGCTATGTGTGGTAAGAGGCTTGGCTTGTAATACATAAATATTAAGGTAGATTCAGCTTATCAGCTACAGAAATGCTTAAATAGTTAATTTTTAATTTATTTTTTCCTGTTTGAAGTTGTTACAGAGCTGAGGTCTTTCCAAAAACAGAGGCGCTTGGTTCTCACAGGCACCATGTGGGTGCAACACACATCTGGCTGTGAAATAAACGGCACTTTCTTGTAAGTGCTGTTGGGTGACAGCAGAGCATCAGCTATATTTTCATTTGTACAGCACACCTTTGACACAATCTCTCTCTCTCAAAAAAAAAAAAAAAAAAAAAAAGATTATAGAAACCCTTCGGTATCCACTTTTTAATGTTATCCCTACCTTCTAAGTGTGGATATAATGGTGCTGGTTAAAAAGTTTGTGCCAGAGTGGGAAATCCAGTTTTCCATCTCCTAAAGTCTTGTTTTTAACAGCAAAATCCTTAGAAGTGATTTGCCCTTTACTGAAATAATAATGTTATAGAATCATAGAGTGGTTAGAGTTGGAAGGGACCTTCAAGATCATCGAGTTCCAACCAACGTTTTCAAGGATGCTTTAGAAATCACTTGGAAATATGTTGGTGTATCTGGTCAGCTCTTGCTAGGATAACTGCAGCACAACCTGCACTAATGAATTACAGCGCTGTGATCAAGAAGTCCAGATGAATATGTGTCTTGCGTAACACAATTAGTTATTTTCTCAGTTTGTCTTCAAATGTACCATTTTGTTTGGGAATATTGCAGATATATGTCACTCATTATTGATAGATTTGTCTGACTTCCTGTCAAATCTATGTACATTGACAAAAATCTATTTTGTTGTTTTTGTCACAGAAATCTATACTGGCATTTTTCCCCATGGAGATTTGGCTAGTCATTGTCAGCATGAGGTGCCAGCTAGAGCTTTTACTGTTTTTATTGTGCCAGCTGCTTTCTTGGCTTCAAATCTTTTGGTTCAGATTGTAAATGGGGGCGAGACATCCGTATCTAGCCAGCGTGCTCGATGGAATATGACAGGGACTTGATTTTTTTTTTTTCCTTTATTTCTTGCTGCCTTTCTTAGTATTAGTTGAAGATGACAAGGATGGCTTTATCTTCTGACCAGCAGAGACGGTGAAGGAATGTGGAAGGAATGAGAGAGAGAGAGAGAGAGCAAGCGTGTATGTATGTAGGCCGTGGGAAATGTTAAAATACAAATTTAAACCTGCTCATTCCTACTGTGGTGGTTTCTTTTTCTTTTTTCCTTTGGTGAGGATCTCTGAGGAGATCTTGGAGTCCAGCAAAAATAATTTCCAAACCTTTTGGCTAGCACTAAATCGGAATGGCTGCATTCTTTTCATAATAGTTTTGGCCTAAATTGTTATAAGTGAGCACACGCCCTCTGCAAAACCAGGTCTTTTTGAGGTGCCTGTAGTTTATTTAGAGGTGTCCAGAATCACTATTCACTATTTGAAAGTGTAGAATTTACTTACTAAATAGTTCACATTTTAAGACAGATTTGGGGTGTGTGTGTGTTAAGCATTGGCAACTTTTGTGTTTTTAGCACAGGTCGTGTGATATTTGCTATTTTCCCCAAAGTCCCAACTGCTGGAGCAAGGTTGTCAATCCGAACACGCGGTCCTTTTAAAAATACGTTTCCAGCCCATGTGTTTACTAAGAAAAAAGCTTGAAAACACGAATCCAGTTAGAGCAGAACAATTAAAACCAACATAATTCTTGTCTCTTGAACTGCCACGGTTTCAAAGCCAGTCTTCTGACTTTCTGGGTTCTGGCTCAGGATTTTTAAATGCCGAGAGCTGGCATTGCGTTTGCATTAAGCTGTTTTCATTTAAATGGCAGCCTTGTGACAATCGGCCAAACTAAGGGAGTGGGGCTCTATATTAAATAACAAATCCATACAAAGGCAAGAGTGAAGGAACGTTTCACTCTGTTGCATCCATGGGATGCTGAGGCACCACATCTCCCCGCTTGGGCTACTGGTATGGCTGGAGGGTCTAAGAAGACCAGTCCTGTTCTCCACAAGCTATCAGAGGGGCTGCAGCATATCCAGGTCCAACCAAGCTGGTTTTAACTCGGTTTGCACATGTGCCAATGGCAGTGGAGCCATATCAGCATGGACTTTGGTTCAGGCCAGCTGCTTGAGAAGACATCCAGGGTCCAAAGCAGGCTTGTACAGCTCACCCGAAGCCCACTGCTGCCACAGCTATTCTGCCGTGTGTACCCAAGGTAGCTTGATTAAAACTAACTTGGATATGTTGGTGCAGGCTGTAATCATTCCCTAAATGACTTGCAAATTTGGCCTAGCTGATCTTTTAAATCCTTGCATTTTCCGAGTGCCAGTTCGCTGTAAATCACAGACATTCTTCATTTTCTTTATTTGATTCCAGAAAACTGTCTCCGTACTGAAAACAAGTCTTTGAAAAATGCTCATGTATCCTGCTGTCCTCTTCTACTTGGGGTGATTGCATAATTAACCTGGCCAAGTATCAACCATACAAGAGTTGAATCCATCCCAAGTTCAACTGGGGAGGTTTTTACCATAAGAATGTGCCTGTCCTGAGACTAAAACACAGGTTAGATTTCCAAGTTTCTGAATATTGCTCAATGAAAGAAGAATATGTTGCCCATGAGAAAAAAAAAATAAAATAAATCAAATGGTGGTGTAATCTATAATCAAAAGCCCTAATGGGCACAAAGCATTTTAGAACAAAGGTTTGCTGAATCTGCAAGGATATTAAAAGTGTTAAGGTCTGAATAAAGAAATGTTCTTATTTACTAAGTATAAGGAGGTTACTAAAGCACAGATAAAAAGCTCATAGGGCAGACAAAGCTCTCTGAATCCTTTTTCTTTTCCTGCAGTCAGATATGAACATATGATACATGAATATTTATCAGAACTGCAGATAACTAGTAGCTACAGTTGGATTTAAACTCAGCAAACCATGGCTTGCAGTTTGCGTTCACAGGGGCTTCGTGCGAGTATTTATTTAAATTTTTTTGCAATTTTTTTTTTTTTGTGCTCCACATATGTGGGCTTGTCTCCCCGAAGCTGTCTTTTGATTCTAACTGAATGAACCTAAAAATACAGTGATGCTCTTCAATACAAAACATCCAGTGCATATCAACTAAAGGCTCACAAGATTTTCTCCACACAGGGTTGACGAGACTGGCTTTCAAGCTGTACGTAGTCAAATCCCGAAATCTCCAGATTTAGCCCCGGCTTCCTTGTAACTCCCTTCAGGTTATGTTGAAACATTTATGAACCTCCCAGAGCCTTGTCTTTCCTCAGTTTTGTAACAGTGTCTGCAAGCCGGTGATGCAACGGCAGTTTCACACTGGTGTAGTCGCAACCCGATCGTCTGCTACCCACAATTTTGAACAGCAGAAAATTGGAGGTTCTTCAGAGAGAAGGGAAAAAGCTGTTTTCTTCCCATCCCTGTCCGCAGATAGAGCCGTGGGTGGTAATTATAGGGAAGCAGCTACATACTTGCTCTTCTCTCGTGTGCATCTCATGGATGGCTCCAAGAAATACATGGAACGAGCAGACAGAATATTGGAGATTGTAGAATCGTAGAATGGTTAGAGTCGGAAGGGACCTTAAAGATTGTCTAGTTCCAACCCCCCTGCCATGGTCCCAGACACCTCCTACTAGACTGGAGCCTCTCTGCTGTGAGGAGTCAAGGATGTTCAGCCTAGAGAAGAGAAGGCTCTATAGAAACCTTAGAGCCACTTCCAGTTCCTAAAGGGGGCTACAGGAGAGATGGGGAGGGACTCTTGATCAGGGAGTGTAGTGATAGGATGAGGAGTAACAGTTATAAACTGAAAGAGGAGAGGATTACATCAGATCTCGGGTAGAAATTCTTTGCTGTGAGGGTGGTAAGACACTGGAACAGGTTGCTCAGGGAAGTTGTAGATGCCCCATCCCTAGAATTGTCCAAGGCCAGGTTGGATGGGACTTTGAGCAACCTGGTCTGGTGGGAGGTGTCCCTGTCCATGTCAGAGGGTTGGAACTTTATGATCTTTAGGGTCTTTTTCAACCCAAACCATTCCATGATTCTAGACCAGGTTGCCCAAAGCCTGGTGTTGGTTGTCACCCTTGACATCCAGAAGAGCTGTCACCCACCCTGGTCACGAATCACTGTGGTACTCACCGAGCTTTTCACCCAGCTCAGCCCCACTCAAACGTGAGTCCATGGAAAGGAGACAGGAGTACAAGGTGTGGCGCTCCTTTTACCTAGTTTTTTCCACTGGAGGATATTGCAGTAATATTATTCTTCCCGCCCTCCGCCCTGCGTTTTGGCCAGACTTGCAGAAGTGTGGCAGAGGGTGAGACGGTGCAGGCAAGAGGTTAAAGCAAGAGAACAGGAGCCAGTAGGTCTCCACGGCTTTACCCTGGTGCTGCCAGGCTGCTCCTATTAAAGATTAGCAAGTGATCTTCAACTACTAATGTCAGAAAGGCTTTTCTGGGCCAAACCAAAATTCCCTCTAGCCCAGTACCCTGTCTTTGACAGTGGCTAGTTTGGGAAGCTGTATAAGAATAGGACTTTGGTATGACTTCCTGGCTTTTGGTAAGTTGTGTTTTAGGGACTTTTTGAGTTTGCGGCTCTTGGGGAGACAATATTTTAGCCTGATCATCCATAAGCTTGTGTAATCCTTTCTTGAGTTGACCGATGCTTTTTGCCACATCGTTTCTTAATCTTAGTTTGCTCAAGTGTAATGCAGGTTAATGGTTCCTTTGCAGCCTCCTTGTTTTCCTCAGTCTCCGAGCAAAAAAACAAAGGCAGAAACGTGAAACAACAACTATTCCCCTGTTACGGGAACATGTCTTTTTCTAGCTAAGCTGGGTTAGCTCTTGCTCCGGAGCCAGACCTAAGATGACTTCTCTTTCACACAACGATACTAAATATTATTTTTCCTTTCATCTGTTTTTTCAGTTACTACTTTCTTTGCAATGTAGGCCAGGGTCTCCCCAACTGCACTACCAAGGGGATGGAAAGGTCACTAATGTGGGATTTATTATTTGATCTGTTGTTTTTATTGCAGGGAAAAGTGGACAAAAACCTGCAGTTTTGATCCCAAACCTCTTTGAACTGTCTAGTCAGGGAAGGAAAAGCAGTTTTGCATCCCTGGTTTGGAAAGCGTTGCTGTAGTTTATATGAATGTGATTTTTTTTTAGGAAAAAAAGAAAGCAAAAAGGGTCTATTTTCTGCTTTGGTTTCAGATACAGCTGAAATCTCTCAAGGGTCCAAGGTACAAATCCACTGAGGGTTTTACAGCAAGTAAAGCTATTTTGGCATGGGTGGGATGTAGGTCATGTGTAACAATGCATGAGAAAACGTATGGCAGTATTCGTCTTGAGCTAGAAGAGCGGTAAAACTGAAGCTCAGGCAGGACAAAGGCGGGGGGCAGCAGGGAGGGGAAAGGTATAAGACAAGGGGAAATTACAGGGCGTAAAAGAGGATTTATTCAGAGGTGAACTCAGGAGGGAGGTATGCAGGGGAAATTTTGCAGAGAAGGTAATAGGCATGCTTGAAGATCTAGGAAAGGCAAGAAGGGAAGGAGATATGCTGCATAATGTAACAAAAATTGGCCGGGTTGTAGAGGGGAGAGGTTTTTATTCACAGTCTTAAACTAAGATAAGGGTCATCTGATTCATCGTGACCTGACTAGAACCAACTAGGAGAGCTGGACGAGCTCCATGTGAGTCATTTTCCTGCATCCTGAGCCATTATTATTCTTATTAAACCAAAAAACTACACTGCGTTCACATGATAAGATTTTGGGGAAAAAGAAACAAGAGAAGCAAGGGTATTTAGAGTTAAAGGGTTTGGTTTGTTTACGCTTGGCTGTCTCCCTACCCAAACCTGTGAAACGGGATCAGCCACCGCTCAGGGACACCCCCCTCCTTGATTCTGCATCAGGGATGGAGCAGGAGCTGCACCTCGACACCGCTCTGCCTTTCTGGCGAGGTGGGGTCAGATCATGTAAAGGCTGCAGAACTTTGTTGTTGTCCTGGGCGGCTCTCCAGAGGACTTGAATGCCAAACGGAGCTCGGAGAAGCACCCAAATATGCAGATGTTTTGTATGAACATGATTTTAGAGCTACAAACTTCGCAGAGGCAGAGGAGTGGGCTGGAAAACTTTCTTGTGACTCAGCATTTCACTCACACATGTGAACGCAGAAGCATACAAAAGTCAAAAGCCGTGGCAAAAAAACCCAAACCAGTGTTTTTTCAAATCTCAGAGGGAAAAAGTGTATTTTCCAATTCTGGCTCAGGGCTTTGGTTAGTTGTTGTTTCACAAAGCTGGGTCACAAACCTTTGCAGTTATCCAGATTTCTGTGGAGCTAATTTTTTTATGTTTAGAATAAGATTTATTTTAAAATCTTTAAAGATGGTGGGTCTCATTCATTGAAAAATCTGCAATCTCTGAGCATGTATAGTAGTGAGAAGGGAAAAAACAAACAACCTCATAGTCCAGTGCTCAGTGGTCCTTCACAAGCAAAGGATGGTGGAAAGGGAGCCGGTGAGGCCAGCAGGTAATTTGGGATGGAAGAACAATCTGTCTGGAGATTGTCAATTCTCGAGTTAATTGGTAAGGTCACAAAAGATACGGATATACTCCTGCTCTTCTCTGGAAGGAGCAAACACCCCAGGGCAGAAACATGAAGCTTTTACCCATGGGACTGGATTTGCTTGAAGGGTGGTTAGCGATACTCAGGGGATCTCAGAATAAATCCCAGGGTCTCAGAGGCTGTTGCTCCAAGTCCCTGTGCAGATTCCTGCTTTTGGCAGCTCCTACGTCCATGAGCTAAAGAGTCACCCCAGGAGACTCACCGAGGAGTCCAGGGATCATCCAGTTCCCAGTGTGGTTCTAGCCTTTTTCCTTGGCAGACTTCAGGGTCTGGATGGTGGGGTGTGATAGATGGAAAAGTGTTGAGTTAAGCTTCTCTTCCCCTTATCTGACCGTGCTTCCCCCGGATCCAGCAGCCAATGGTTTTTATCAAGTTCTGCTGTGACTCAGCCTTATCCTCCCCCACTTTGTATCGTACCTGATAGTTATGATTTCATGATCCCCTGCATGGGAGAGAGGAACAGATAGAGTCTTGAAGCACCCAGAATCTATGAAGGCACAGATTCAGCACCACGCAATGGTGACTCAGAGCCCTATCTAAGGTAGACGGATCTGAATAGCACCCGGTTAACTGTGTGGGAGACCTGTGGACCAGACTTTGGAGACCAAGATCCTTCCTCCTCCTCCTCTGCAAAGCCAGTAAATATTTAATGTCTTATTTTATTTTTATTTTTTTTTCATACAAAAATAACTTTGTACCCATTTCTCTGGTCAAATTTTCCCTCTTCCCTGAGTCATGTGTTACACCGCTATTGTCAGGTTTCTGTCACTGTCACCTATGGAAAAGTTTAAATTCTCTCTGCATAGGCAGAAATATTTTATGGGCTTTTAGTCATATCACCTATTTTAAGGTGAAAACCTAACTCAGTTGCACAGTCCATATTACATCCAATCTCAGGCTGTGGGGTGAACAGGACCTGTGGTTTACAAGATATGTTTTATGATTTAAACCATGCAAGAGATAAATGAAAAAGGTTGAGAAAAGTGTCATGCCAATGTCACAGGAAGTGTTCAAACCTACTGACATCTCTTCTCCTAATTTACTGGTCAGAATCCTGACATTTCAGGCTCATGGAACAGAAGAATTGTCCAGTTCAACTGGACTTTACATGTCACGCCCCTGAGGTTGGGCTGGTTGGAGAGTAGCATATCACCACCATGAGTGAAGGCAGCCAGCTTCCAGCTGTGTGTATGTGTCTTGTCCTGAAAGGTTGACAAATGTCAGTGCTGGCTGTTCCCGAATTCACAGCCGTAAAATGCCACCTCTCCCGAGTGTGATCACTAATTTGGGGTTAGTTAATTGCTCTATAAAATTGCTGTGATCCACCACACAAGGAATGTGCGAGGTATAGTGTAGGCCTCAGGACAACTGGGTCCCTGGGATACAGTTGTACCTGAATTCTCAGAGATTTGTGCACTTAATCATAGAATGCTTTGAGATGGAAGGGACATTAAAGATTGAGTTCCAGCCCCCCTGCCCTGGGCAGGGACACCTCCCACCAGACCAGTTTGCTCCACCTGTTCCAGTGCCTCACCACCCTCACAGTAAAGACTTTCTTATCTACAACTTCTCTGGGCAACCTGTTCCAGTGCCTCACCACCCTCACAGTAAAGACTTTCTTCCTAAAATCCCATCTAACTCTCCTTTTTTTCAGTTTAACTTACCTTTTCATTACCACGTGCTAGGAAGGCATATGTTGGAACACCAAGAAGCTGTATCCAGACATTTATTTTAAGCTTTTAGCTAGCCAGAGAATCATCAGCATTCTATATGTTGAGAGTGGGTGTGCAGCACAGTATATCTCTCTGCCGTTTCTGTGTGGCTCTAGCAAAACTTATTGAACTATTTCAGAAAGCTCATATGCCCTTCAGCTCACCTTAGCTGAAGTTCTTTCGTACCACTTGGGATGAGATAGGCCAAAGCATAGGCCAAGGTCGTTATCACTGCAATTTCTACACAACCATATTTTTAGTCTTTCACTTAGGGATTAGACAAAAGGGAATATTTGTAGGGAAATAACTGGGAAAATGAGTAGAGATCCATATTTTTAGTTTACACAAGTCACAGTGATCTTTAGGTTAAAGTATCTAAGGTTAGTAAAACCCAGGGTGCATCAGTGAAGGCAACTGTTCGGAGGATTTAGCCTCGCAACATTTAATCTGTCTGCCAAAAATATTCTTCTTCTTTGTTCAAAGAGTAGGAGTTCTGTACAATAAAGGGAATCTTGCAAAAGGAGACTCCTGCATAGGTGGCTCTGTTTGACATTGGTGTGTTTGTTCTAAGTGGAAAATTCAAACGTATATTTGATATAACAGTTCAAAACTCACAATTGACTTTAAAATCATGGAGAAAAGGTTTAACTTACAAATGAGTTGTGGACATTTAATGGCACATCTGTTCAAATGTGCTTCCTTGGTGCATTGTCTGTCTTTTACAAGTCCTTTTTTCTCCCTGTGGTAATTCACTTCGGGTCAGATTCTGCCATTTTTATTCATATTGTATAGTAGCTTGTTTTATGCATAATCTCGTTGAAATAATGAAGATGGAATGAAGCTAAATTTTACTTGAGGAAGGACAAAAAAGGGCATTTCCAAGATGTGTTGAAGATTAGAATCAGGGTTTCAGGTCACTTCTCTTCACATGAAACTTCCTATTTATATATTCAAAATAGCTGACCAGCAAAATTTAGGTTTTAATTTATTTTCATAGAGTATTTGCCTTTGGGAAAAGAAGGGGGTTTTTAAGTTGAGTGCTAAGCCCCAGAACCAAATTGCTTTGTCTCAGTTTAAAAGTGACTGGTAAGGCACTGAGGATCCAGAACTTGGTTTTGATCTAAGATGTAGCAGGCAGTGCAAATACCCACCATGTGTCTTGTCAAGCTGACTTCTGTGCGAATAAAAGGGAGGACCAATGTAAGGCCAAGCATGCAATGCATCCGAGATGAGGATCCCCCTCATACAGTTAAAATAATTACCAGGGGAACAAATTAATATTTACTTTTATGACCAATAAAGGGGAAATTTGTTTTGTTTGTCTTTTGAATGTTGAAGTATTACGTGGAAACATTATAAATTCAAGACTAGCTAAAGTACTTGAATTGCTATGGTCTTTAACTTGCCTTCATTATAGCTTCCATGATCTATAGCTTCATTTTATGTAGACCATATGCAGTTAAAAATAACTGGAGTTGCTGTATTTTATATGTGCCTTTGTAAGCATTTCCAACTGCAAAGGGATTTTTTTATAAATACAGAAAACCCCAACAAGTTTTATGCTTTCATTTCACCTCTTCCCTTTTTATTTTTTATAGAAATGCTACAAAGGGGAACTTTCGATAAGTATTACCAGCAAAGCCCAGTGTTGCAACACAGTTAACTGCTGCAGAGTTTCTATTTAAGGTTACCTGGCATAGTCAGCTCAGCCAGATGTACTTCTGCTATTGGATAATTTGATTTGCTGACAATGTGCACTGCCTTAAAAAAGAGAAAAAGAAAAAAGAAAAAAAAAAGAAGAAAAAAAAAGGAAGTGCCTAGGTGACTTCTATCCAAATCACACATATTCTTTTAGTTAAAATGAAATGTGAGACTGAATTTAGCCTTTAATTACATTTCCTTCCCTACCTCCAACAAACAAATTTTTATAACCTTTCCAATGAACAAAGTCATGTTTTGTGAATTACTTGCTTGGAAGCTTACCAGGAGCAAAAGTTATTTAGGAAATTTTCTATTATTTGTATCAATCAAAGATCATTCTCGAGGTTTCTGACTATTCCTTAAGATAAATTATCTTTTTTCAAAGAGTTTTGTATGTAAGTTCATTTTTATTTTAGAGCTTTTATCTGAGTTGCTTTCTGGCAAATGGAAATTAGGCTTGTGAAGAAGGAGGCACAGCATAAAAATAGGATCTATCACACCGTGTTTGGGGGATATATAATAGAGCTCTTAGAATATGTTAGGGACTTAAATCAACTCAAAATCTTATTTTTATAAGAATCTGTGCGGTGCAAGCTGTAATATAAATCAGCAACAGAAAGAGAAGAGTTTTGTATGTATTTGAAGACATGAAATAGTATTGCTTAAGTGAAGCATTAAAAATAAGTATTACTTAAATTATCTCCCCTAATAAGATATGTCTGTCATTTTTTTTTCATTTAGTATTGGCTCTGAGGAGACTGTATTGTTCTGTCAGGATTAAAATATGAAAAACCCGTCCACATTTGAGCATGTGCTTAAACAAGCAAGACTAAGTATTAAATCTGAGTCCCCTGTACTTTGAGAAGCATTTTTACAAGTGGAAAGTTGTTCAGCTTAGATAGTTCATCCATTTTCCAGAGCCTTTTAAACCTGCATAATATATGGAATGTCAAAACGCTGTAAAATCTCTTTAACTATTGATATCTATTTGTAGATAGCAATATAAATTCTGCCATAAATTCGAATAAGCAAATGACTTTATCTAAACAAAGATTTGGTGCTCGACTATGCTGTTACTATGACAGTGTTGGCTTCTTAAATCTAACACCATAGGAGTAAGATTATGTTGGGGTTGGCTTTTTTTGACACGGTCAAGGCTTTGAAATTATTGCCATTGGAAATCAATATTGGGCAGTTGCTAACAAAAATATTGTGGAATGCATCCTTTATACAAAACAGCTACAAATATATTATTGAATGTACAGACAGAGATTGTACTTATCTCCAGAGCTGGGCTTCAGTGTAGGAATTCACGTTTGTTGGCTCAGTATATAATATCAACATATATTAAAGCAATTTATTTCCTCTATCAGCCCGAAGAATCTTTATTTTCTAGTGCTGGATGATATGCTTGTGGCCATTTCACGCTTCTTTTTTGTGCACTGTTGAGCTCACTTGGCAAAAGCAGTGGCAGAAAACTGGGTTTGAAGTTGTCAATGTATATGAGCGAAATTTGAAGTTACCCATGAAATATTTATGCCACTACTGTTTACACATTCTCTTAAGTTAGCAGTGTGCTTACAGGAATGTTTTTTGAACAGTTGTGTTTGATTTATACCCTGAATAGAATCAGTAATGAGTTAATTATTACTTTTTTTTTTTTTTTTAAAGAATGCATTAAATAATCACCAGCTTTGGATAGTCCCTGCACGGGACAGAATGTCCAACCCGTGATCAAATTCTTCACTGAGCCTTTCACGTCCTACACCCTTGAAAATCATGGATTAGACATCCTTCGTGTTTCACAATCCTGTCCACCCTCTTTTACCAGGAAAGCAAGCCCTTTTGGTTTTCAAATCTCTTAATGTGGCAAAAGCGTGCGATAAATCCAAACCGAGTGAAGGAGGTTGGCAGGAAGCTCTTTATCCTTTTACGGAAACTGCCTGTTTGGCTGGGCAGCGGTGCTGCTGGAGAGCTTCAGGCATTCTTGCATGCAAAGGCTCTTTGGCTTTGTTTTGGAGCAGACCAAACCCCTTTGGTTTCTGGTAGCTGCAGCCATAACCACCTCACATGGGTCAAGTATCGCCTAGACCTTATCTTAAGATCCTGCTTCAAGTATCAGGTTCTCTAATCCTGTTTGCCTGTGGGACGCTGCAATCCCTTCAACCTATAGAGCAAATAAGGCTTGAGCACCTTCATTACTTAGAAATGAATCTTCATGCCTTTTTTTTTTTATTTTTTTCCCTTTTTTTTTTTGCCCTACTCTGCCCATTTGCACCTCCACGTGCTTTTTTCTTCTTATTTCTTTTTCCCAGACAACAAACAGGAAAACCACAAGCCTTCATCAGCAAGCTGTGCTTTCCTCTCGAAAGCCAGGACGCTGAAGTTCAGCATGCAAATCACATGCTTGTGCCTTCACTACTCACACACCACCCCGTAGCTCACTTCTGAAAAAATATTAAACTCAGTAGGTTAAAAATAAACGGGGAAGGGGAAGGAGAGAGTGCTACCTCAGGATGCAGTGCATATTGGCCCGGCCAGGAGGAGAAAGCGTCCTGGGGCAGTGATTTTCAAAGAGAAGAAGGGGGATATTTAGCGAATATTTAGAGTAGATAATCATTTGGGGAATAGCGTGCAACAGTTACCTCGCACACAGTTGTGTAGATGCCTCCGAGGGGTTTATTACGAAAGAGATAGTATTACAAGTTGGCAGCGTGGACCTTTCTCCATCACCCACATAGCTGGCAGCCTGTTTCCCTCGGTCCCTGATCCTTTTGGCCAGAGCATTTACTACAGGTACTTTATAGGGCTGGCTCCCTGTCATACCTGGTAATTGGTTTCCAGTGCATTTATTCGACGTGCTGTTGTTCATCAGATGTGGAGGGAGGATGCGGTGAGGAGAAGGCCACACAGCAAGTCATTGCCTTGGCCAAGAGTGAAGTGTGAGGGTCTGGCTTTCCTGTCCTCTGCTTCAACTTCTTCTTGACAACTCTCTTCTTGTTTCCCTCCTTTTGGCCAGAATTCGTTCCCCTACACTGCGAGAAGAAGTGCTCATAGCCTAACATATGCAGTAAAAGAATTAAAATGGAAATCCCATTCAAAGCCTCAGGGCTCGAGCATGGCATGCCTGCCAGGAAATGACAAAGGGAATGCAGAAGCAGCCTGAGGGTCTTCTTGGAGACAGTTGGGTGTATCTGTGCCATGGAGCTGGTTTGGCCCATCTTGGGGGCTCTGGTGCCCGGTCCTGCCTGTGCCTAGTGCACGTTACAGCATTTCACCCGCTCTCTATTCAGCCGATTGCTTTCTGGTGGGGAAACAAAGGAACTTCCCAGGCAACAAATGTGCTTAGGATTGGTGCCAAGTGGTCCTGCATACCTGGATGTCCCGTACCCCACCATACACCAGGCTACGTGCCTCTGCAGACGCGGGGGTGGTCTCTACTGAAGCTGCAGGCTTTCTTGCTGAGCTCAGGAGCAGCACGATCTGCTCTCCTCCAGAGCGTAGCCCAGTGCCGACTACAAGCAAGGGCAGGCGAAGCCATTTTTTCAATTTGTTCTTGATTTTTTCCGTATTCTGTTTATGGCGCATTACCTTCCCTCTCCCGTGTTTAGGGAATATGACTGTGCCTGGCTCCCGCTACAAGGGCTGGGTAATGGAGAAGTTTCATCACCTCTCCCCAAACTACGTAGCCGTGCAGGACCCATGCTCAATCTTCCTTCTGTCAACACGAAATACATACTGTTATGATTATAACATGAAGACAAGGACTCTGTTTTATCTCAAAGAGTGGAAAGGTTTACAAAGGGTTAAAATAATCTAACCTCACTTCTTTTTTTCTGTTTTTCCTTTTTCTCTTTTTTTTTTTTTCTATGTTCACAATGGCAAATGTTATTTATATTGAAGGGAAAACCGGCATAGTGTTGCCAGATCGAGCTGACTTCTCTTTGCCAGCTAAAACACAAAGCAGAGTCGCTGCGTTTTTGGTACCTGCAAAACAATCCGAGCACAGTGTTCTGTCATCCTTTGAAATGGCAAATGGAAGTCATTTAAACCAGATGAGTGACTGAGCGGGGAATTGCTGCACCTACAGCACAGGATATACAGTACTGTGCACCTATTTCAAGAGAACTAGAGTGGGTGGCCGGAAGAAAGGAACTTTTTTCCTCATTTAACCTGTAATTTGACAACATCTGCAAAGAATTATCCCTAGTACTGGCATTGTAATTGTTGTATCTAACATCAATCACCGGGTAGGGAAGGTTGCTTTAAATAGATGTTAGCTGTGCGTTACAGTTTCAAAACATGAAAGCAGAAAAATGAAAGGAATGGAATATGTAAATTGGTATAGAAATTAATTACTGGAAACTTTGACACTAATTTATTGTTTAAATAAGACATGTAACTGGCCAGTGTGGGTGACTGTTTTGGTTTGACCCCGTATGCTTTGGCAAGCGTTAGAAAACAGAGGCCACTTTATTCCAATTTATGAAAATTGTAACCTCTTTTTTTTTTCAAGTCTTTATTAACGTACAGAAGAAGAAAGGGATTAGCCTGACTAATATTTTACACTGAAAGGACAGCAAATAGGAAAGGATCCATAAAGCGTATGTCTTTAAAACAAAGTCTTTCCTCCCTAGGTCTTTCAGTGGGATTTCTGTCTTTGACTTCATCAGAAATATGATTACAAGGAACAAACTATGCACGTTTTTGGAAAGCAAAAATTGTAATTCCAAGCATGCTCCAGATTTCCAATAGCAGCTCAGCAGCTACAGGAGTAGATTCATATTCACAAGTTATCAAATTTCCAGTGTGTGTCCAATTTTGTGTTGGGTTTTGATTCATATTTGTGGCTAGATGTGAATCAGATCCAGTATTTGTTTCGCAGAAATGTCATGGAAAAGGAAATCATTGGGTGCACGGGTATTCACAGCCAAATACAATGCGCAGTACCACTATCCAGCCTGAGAGCCAGATGAATGATTATGATGGTCATGGGAATTGTATTTAACCTGGGAAAATGTTTTAGAGACAGAGAGAAGAAAAGTCTTAGACCGTAGTGTCTCCAATAACCACCACTATATATATATTTATATATGTATATGTACGTGTTCAGCCTTAAATATTACAGCATACTTTTAGGCAAAGTTAGGCAGTAAATCTTTTTCTTTTTCTTCTTCCTTTCTTTCTCTTTCTCTCTGGCTGGGCCATTACAGAGAAGGCATTGATAGGGCTTCCTGGCTTGCCTTCATCAAACTTTGGCTGCTCATTTTACTCACCTGAAGACTTGCCTGCAGGCAAATTTCCCAGCTGCGTCTCATATTTATGTATTTACAGGATAGCGAACCTTTTGCTCGGAAGCTGTTGCTCATAAGGAATCCATCATCTTCAACAGGACATCCCCATAAAATTACGTACATGCACGTGTGGAGTAAAGATCTCTTAACCATGATTCTTCCTGTAACATCTCATCACCTGTAGTTTAATATATTTCACTTCTTTAAAGATAAAACAGCATTTCTATATATAGTTCCCATTACCTATACACCCAACCATTTTGAATATTGGTTACTGGGTGTATATTATTGCTTAACATTAAAATATTATTGCTTTAAAGCCAGTCCTCACAGATTTCATCCTTTTCATCTACAAACTCTATAAAATCACCCCTAAATGATCCAGCTGAGGAGGTCAGAAGGGCACAGCTCTGGCCCAGCAAATGGATCCCAGAGTCATCACATTGCATAGGTGGTCTTTGGAATGTGTATTAATTAAGTGATGTCATAAAATGCTGCCATTTATGGTGAGAAGGAACTCATAAAATGCTACCCTGAACATCGGCTAAGGTTTGTGCTACTGATCATATTGGGTTTAGGATGTTGCTATTCAGCTTTTATGGAATCTTTGGTTTCCACTGGAAAATAAGCCGTATAATCCTCTATCCCATTAAAGTTATTCCAACCCAAAAGGTGCGTCTCTGTTCGGGGCAGCAAGTCTAAGCCAAGAAGCTCACAGATGACGGGCATTTAAAGGCCATATCATGTCATGCAGTTGATGCCCTCCTTGGATGTGGTGCTTGCCCAGGAATGAGCCGCTGAAAGCACCACAGTCATGACAAAACCCCATTTCTGTTTTTTGGGTGGTTTTTTTTTTTTTGAGCCAGTTGGTTGGTTTTTTATGTAAAAGGTTGAGAAACTGCTTTGTGAAGAGCAGACTTAAAAGGTGGATTTGGTCCTGGCTTCCAGCTTTGATGGTGGTAGGAGAAGTCAGTGGCCTTGCTTGTGCCTGCGAGCCCTCGTTCACTTGAACAGGATTTACCTGAAAAGTTAAAATTCATCTGTGTTTTTGGCTTGGCGTACCTGGCTGCATGTGTGTGGTTTTTTGCAGCTCTAAGCTTTGTAATATGAACTAGTTTTCTAGTTTAAGTAAACATCTTCAATTGCTTTATAGCTTTTCCTCTTATTTACTTTCTTTCGTGAGGTGAAAGCAGCAAGCTTATGAATGTATGATTGTCTCATCTGTATGGGGGAGGTTGTTCTAATGTGCTGTTCAGCAGCAGGTTTGTCTATTCACTTGAAGTTTTGTAGTAGTTCATTAGCAAAATTTGACTCGGTTGATCTGTACCGTGGCCAGAGTATTTATGTCATGGTTTTTTTTGCAGGGAATAGACTAGCCTAGTTCTGTCTTTAGTAGTAGGAGATGTGCTTTTTCCATGTGAACTACAAAGACTTTGGAGGTGGGAGGTCAGCTTTAGGTGGTGTTGGCTGCTTGAAGCCCCTCAGGAGTAGGTTGGGAGTGAGAACTGGGTTGGGAGTATGGGAGAAGGGTCAAAGTATTAACCAGGACGTAGTTTGGCACAAGTAACCTTCAGTATCATTGCAAAATGCAGGTATCCAGAGACCTGTGGGCATCCAGATGTTGGCAACAGCCCAGAAGACATTTAAGAGGTCTTATTTATGCCCAAATCCCATTTATCTGCTCTGGAAACATTTATGCCCTGCTGTTTTCAGAGCATCTGGAAACTTCACCACCTTCTGGTATTTTTATGCACTGGAGAGTGTTAGGCATGAAGGGATGAGTGTTTTTCTGCAGAGACCCCAGGATGACACAGGGCTCATTCTGAACCTCTGACCAGGTGGCACTGCTATCCTTGTCACCCCACGGTCACTGTGTCCTCAGGGGAATTTCCATCCCTGGGAGTGCCAGTCCCTGCACATGCGTCTGTCTGATGTAGCCCTAAACTTTCGAAGAACACAGTTCCACATATAGCCTGACCATGATGCCAATAAGTCATTTATTTTCTATACTATCATCATAATTCATAAAAATTCTGTCTCTCCTGAGGGAACGTTTTATCATGTGATAAGGGGCAATAGCAAGCCAAAAATATAAGGCCTTAACTAAATGATAAATACAGGATGACATAAGCTATAAAACATAAAAGGGTGAGCGTGTATAATACATGCCAAGGATGGCTGAGGATCAATTTAAAGTAAGCGTTTTCTGTTAACATGAGACATTTTTTTGTAAACTGGAGAAAATGAGAGGGAAGAAAAGAACGATTTATGGAGTAATGTGTGGGAGGCGTGTGGTGTTAAAACAGCTAAGGCTGGGGCATGTTTGTTCTACTGTCTCAGGAGTAGTTTGTCCCATCCATACTCTCTTTCTGGCAAGTTTGCTGATGCCTTTTGTTGGAGACGTTTGAACGTTGAGGTTTGATGTATCTGTACTTCCTTTTCTGGACGAACTTGGAAATGGAAAGCATTATTCAGTGTCCACCTGACATAGCCTCACGGATTAAATCTGTCTACTCGCATGCCTTCCTGGTGCTCACGTCAACGCTTTGCTGAATTTATTTTCCATCTCCCTTTCCCATGGGATGGTCACCTTCTCGGGCTGATCTGACGGCACTGTGGTTACTCATGGCATTGAGCAATATCGGTCTGACTCCTCAAGGAGCCTCATCTTCTGGCAGCGGTTCTTCCCAGCATGGTGATGCCGCGCATCGCAGGGGAGGTAGAACCTGGCCATTCAGCACTCAGGGTTTTCCAACGAATTCATCATTGGGTTTTAGGTTTGCAGTCCACCTCCACCCCCAAATAAAATCCATTTTCTGATCCATGACCTCATTCTACATATAATATTTCAGCCCAGCTGCATGATTGGGTCCTGCATTTGCAAAACTGTAATTTCCCTGCCAGCTCAGCGCCTTGCTCAATTTTTATTTTATTTTTTTATTATTATTTTCTTTTGGGGGGGGCTCATCACTACTTTGGCTACCTACACGGACACAGTGAGGCATATCATGAAGGCACAGACCTTGAGCCAGGAGAAGCAATCATCCGACTTCTGCGAGGCCAATTCTCCAAAGCTTCCCAGCGGGGAGCACAGATCACTAATCACTGCAGGTCTATTTATGAGTTTGGAAGAGCTTTCCAGCTTCTAAAAAACTTGCTGAGTTTATTTCAGGTATGTGTATTTCCAGGCCCATAAAAACGTTTAGCTTTAACGTAGCTGCATCAGAGAAGAAAGTGAAAATACTGCCGTGTAAACAGAGAGCAGGACTTGAGCCCCTCATCTCCCCTTTTTTAAGCGAGCACACGGGCACACGAAGAGCGAGCAGTTCCTAGATATATAGCCCACCTAGGTAAAGCACTTTCAAATGTACTTCATTTATTTATTCTAGGCCATTTTTTTGGCCCGAAATCATCAAAAATTACTGTCTCTAGTTTCATTCTGCCCTTTTGAAATTGTCCAGATTTTGCGCTAAGAGTCTAAAGCCACAGCAAAGAAGCAGGCCAAGAGGGAAAGCTTTTGAAGAGTTCCCACAGCTGTGAAAACACGGGCCTCAGGCTGTGTGTAGAGTTACTTCAAACAGCTGCTTCAGGTGACTAAACACCTTGAGTCTCATTCATCAAGTGTTGTTTATACTGGCTGACAGACCAGACTTGGAGAATTAACTCTGAGAAAAAAAAAAAAAAAAAAAAAAAAAAAAAAAAAAAAAAAAAAAAAAAAGATGTACTACATACCAAGTATGGGAAAGGAACCGAGTTCCCTAAGAAAGAAAGAAAGGGGGGAAAAAAAGGCAGGGGAGGGGGAAGGAGGAGGGAGGGAAGAGTTCCTTTAAAATAAAACAGATGAGGTCTAATTTTATTTCATGTTAATAGGCCTTTCGATGCCCTTTGCATGTTTAAAATCAGAGGCGAAACAATATCGATGGTTTGCCACTTTGTAAGCGTGCAAATAAAAGCAATTTAAATGATCCCTCTAGGTTGACAAAAAGCTCAGCTAACCTGGTATAAAACCCCAACGGTTAATTAGTAGCCTTGAGTAACCTATTCAATTAAGAGCCTTTAACTTCACCATCCTCAACGCGGAGTACCAGGGGGAAAAAATGCCCAGCACCGCCTCTTCCCTGCTCCCGTTTAGTGTCAGATTGTGGAGTTTCCACCCGTAGTTTTGGTACAGGACTTATCACTCAGCTTGAGATAATATTCTTTCATCTCATATCCATAAGAGAAGGTGACATGATAAGATATTTGCAATCTTGTAACTGCTTTACATGGATCAAAAGAGGAATGAAAGAAAATGACACGAGTCAGTGTCAAGTGAAGTGCTACTAGTTAAGTAAGCTTTAAATATTGAAGGGGATTTTTAATATTTCCTTTTAATCTCGAAATCTGTCACTTGGTGATTTTTTATAACATTGGAGTTGTTACTAACAACATTTTCCATGGTTTCATTCAGTCCAAATGCAAAAACCCACCCCATCTCAGTCATGGCAAATGTTGTAATTTCTACTGGCAATTTCTCATCCGCAACCCGGGCAGATTTCAAAGAAAAGAACATGTTTTTCAGGCGCTGGGATACTGTTGGGATCCTGCCTGTTGAACACTGGCACTGGAACATAGGCCAACAGCGAGATTTTACTGTTTTTCTTGTTGTTTTTTCTTAACAAGGAGTCAGACTGCGAGGGTGAATATTCCTTAAGAGACAAAAATAGCATTCAAAGGAAGAATTTAGCAGTAGAATATTATTTTTAAAAGAGATTGTTTCAGAGGCTGTTTCCCTGACAAACTTGGTAAATAGTTTGGCAGATACTTACACTGTTGGATTTGCATATGCATATATAGGCGCTGAAGAAAAATACCAGGTGGTTTACTTCTTAGCGCTTCTGAATAACAGAAAGTTGATGGCAGTAGATTTGCATCTTGCTCTCTAGAAAAGAAAAAAAAAGTTTCTCTGAAAAACAGGGTTGTAGGAAAATAGAAGAGTAGCAGGTTTAAAATTGTATGCGAGGAATATTGATGAACCAGATTCTCCCTTTACTTAGGGTGAGATCTGTTCTTTGCAGAGAAGGACCTCCCCATTGGTTTTTACCTAGGCTGAAAGAGACAAACCTAATTGGATTAACAAAACCCCTAAGTAATCCAGTGTATATCCAAAATAAGAAGATCAAATGACTGGAATAGTATCATATTCTTTTCACTCTTGAAACAAGTGATACCACGGGAAAGGATTAAAAATTAAGTTGTTTATGTCCCCAGCTAACATGGTTTGGGAGAGTTTCCCATGTCATTTATAGCACAATAAATTGGGCTTGTAGCCGATACCTACATTAGGCAAAAAAGTTTAGGGATGCTTCACCTGGGAATTAAAAAAGCATGGAAAGTGTAAGGTGGTTGCTATAACAGGGGTGCTATGGGGTGCTGTGGTGGTCATGACTTGGAGAAAGCTGTCCATTTAAAACCAAACAGCTGGAGATGAGCAAGGTGAGTTGGAGACCTTGATGATGAAGGAGTTAAGCTCCATCCCTTCTGAGTTGAGGAGGGTTGGGTGCCTCGGTGTCCCCTCAGTGTCCCAGGACTCTGTCGTGGTGGCAACGGTGAGCAGTGAGGGCTTCCCATGCCTGCCCTGTTCCATGCTCCGTGCTGGCTGAGGGCATTTAGGCACTACTGAAACTTAAATCACAGAGATTAATGTATAGCTATGCTTGTACACGAAATATATCAGATGAATATTGGTTCTTTTTGCAAGGCTTCAGGGGGAAATGAAATAGATTTGTAACGTTTATTTTCAATAAATTATCTTTTTGAGTCCAAACAAAATATTTTTTTCTGTTTTGCTCATACCTTCGGACTGCGCCGCTGCTTTTAGCTTGGAAGGGGGTGACTTTCGGCAAGCCTTGGCAGCTCAGCTCATGTTAAAACGTGACGGTCTTACAACTTTTAATCAAAACCCATTTGGGACACGGGGATGCTACACGCGTGGCCCCGCTGCCGCCTCTTCTGCCACCTCCTCGTCTCTTCTTTCGTGCATTAGTGAATCTCTCCTAAAATATTCCCATCTGCTGAAGGATCTGCGATCCCAAGGCTTTGGGATAGAGAACAGGGAGGCCAACGCATTGCCCAGGTGTCACTGTTTTATTAGGTGAGTGCCTCTCTCCCTCCTCGCCATAAATGCCGCTCTCCTTGCCAGGCTTCGAGTGCTGCCACCCCGTCTCTTCATCCGGATGGGGTTGCCAGGAGCCACTTACATTTCTGTCCCTTGCTGGGAGTTGAACACTCTCCAGGTCCCTTGATTTCTCCCCCCTCCTCCTACTTCCAGCCTGATTTATGTTTCTTTTTTTTGTTTGTTTGTTTGTTTTTTCCTCCCATTTCGATAACACAAAGTTTTTTCCTTTCCTTAATTAAAGCCGAAATTTCCCTGAAAAAGCACGAGTGCCTCCCAGGCTAGCAAATGTTCTGTTTGCTCCGTTTTACTGTTGCTGCTAATTGCAGTTGTGGCTTTTCTATGAATGTGAGCCACGACATTTGCCTAAAAAAGAATCATCTGCCCACTGGAGTGAAATTAAAAGAACCCGATGATAAATAAGAATCACTGTTAGTGGCAACTGTGTAAATCTGCTATTTTATGTGTTGAGTGTGGCTCCGTATTTTGCAAAGGAGCTAAGAAATAATCAGGTATCTCCTCTTTGGACAGTTCAGAGGACAATTAAAAGGTAACAATAATCTGAAAGACAGTAAATAATCACCCTGAAGGTCTAAACAAGTCCCTCTCATTTATTAACATCGCACAGGTCCTGGCATCAGTTTATAGCAGTTCAGATCAACTTCAGTGAGATGTTTGCCACGTTTCATTAGGCTGAGCTTGGTCCACTGGTTAAACAAAGAAAAACGCTGTAATAAATTATCTAGAGTATACCTGGGCTCATGAGAGGCCACGTTAAGCTTTTACAGCTTGGTATTTTTTTCACGTAATTTCTAATTTATTTTGTGCCTTAAAAGTTTGTTTTGGCTGGGATTGAAATTTAATTTCTTCT
Organism: Thinocorus orbignyianus; assembly: GCA_013400375.1. NCBI lineage: Eukaryota > Metazoa > Chordata > Aves > Ciconiiformes > Thinocoridae > Thinocorus > Thinocorus orbignyianus. The sequence goes on from VXBW01001548.1 coordinate 992,243, forward strand.
TCAAAGAAAAATAACAATGGAAATACAAAGAGGAAGCTTTTGTTCTCTCCCTAGGAGTTCTGAAAGGTAATAATTATGAAATGATAAGATTCTAAATGAAAATGTCACTTGCAAAGGTTGAGGTTGAAAACAGCACAGACCTATGTAAAGCGAGAAAAGTCACATTTGATTCATGAACATAAATACGACCAGAATGATTTAATTTTAAATCATCTGATGATTTATTGTATAAATATTTTATAATTTTGAAAGGAAATTCTTCAAAGCATGAATGTCTGTGAGAACACAATGCAGCTTTGGAAAAACAGTACTCTTGTATTATTAATAATAATAGTAATAGTAGAAAGATTAATAAAATATCATAAACACAGACTAGAAGAATAGTTATTTGTATAAATTCTAACAACTGCTACTCAACAATACCCTAAATCAAATGTAGGAGTAAAGTTCTGAATTGTCTCTGTGCCCCATATTGTTACAGTGATCAGCATATCAATGGCCCTATTTCTCCTGCTCTTTTTTTCCCCTACTCAACGAACCTATTATGTTGTAAGGTTTAAAACAAACATATTCCTTCAAATTTAGCTTCATACACTGCATTTCCTCATTTATCTGGAGAAATTTAACCCCTTCCACTTAGTCCGCCACCCACCGGTCTTTTCTCCTGGTTTTATTTATGAGTGTAGATGTTTCTGTAAAGGGTGGTTCATCAATTCTTAGAAAAATCTGTGTTTTCATGCACATTACCTGTCTCCTTCTGTACATCTTAATCAGGCAAACTCTCTTTGTCTTCTTCACTAGTATATTTTGATGGGATTTTCCCATAAATAATATACTTTGGATTTTCCCTTTAAACACAGAAGTCCATCTTACAATGAAAACATTGCTTCAGCACTGGAGTTAGTGAGAGAGTTATTGCTGCCCAAGAGAATGACCTGATAATGCTCATGATGAATATCTCCTCCTGCCCTGTGGTGACGTAGGGCTCCCACACAGGTATTAAATATTTTCACATGGAAAAGTTTCAAAAGGGGCTATGTCGCTGGGGGATGTGAAGTCAGATGTAAAAGGAGGAAAGGACATGGTGGTCTGCATTTCCTTGCTGAGAAAACCATCTCTGCACTGATTGCTATCTACATCTCATTTCAATTTTCCCTTTGAAAGAGATCAGACAATATTATCAACTCCTTCTCGGTTGTTTTACTTCCTCTGAAGTCTGGATAGAGCTGGCATCCCAGTGTCGCGGTCTTTTTTTTGGCTGCTTTTTTATTTTGTCATTCGATGTTGTGATGTTAGTGAGGTTGAAGAAACCATCCTTCTTCCTGAACTGTTCCTGCATTGAGGTTGTGTGACATTTGACTTGCATTAAAAATTACTTTCTCATTCAGATGTCCTGGGACACTAATTTTGAGTGGATGAGGGAGATTTGGTTTCAGTTCCTGTGCTGGTTGTATAAACCTATGTAGAATAACCAATCCAGAGATAGATTCTCAGTGAGAAATTCATTAGTTCTAAACCCATTTCCTTGGTATGGTCATGCATTTAAAAATTCAATGTTGTCAAAAAATTGTGAGTACAACTGTGGTGTAATTTAAGACAATAATATCTGCTTGTGAGGTTCACAAGCTGTTTTTCCCAGTGTTTGTCCAGCTTTATCTTGGCTATGACCAAGAGACCAAAGGATGCCTCCTAACTGGTCCTGAGTGGGGAGATGGCAAACTGTCCTTCCCTCTGCTTTCTGAATATTTGTGATTAATCTCTAGGCAAACTCTTATGTCTGCGTGCAAGTATGAGGAAGTTTCTCAGTGATCGTTCTTTAATAGAAGTTACAAGCGTTTTGGACATCGGCTTTTATTCTGTTCTTTTTTATTTCTTGTACTGAAGGATAGCAGAGTTTCCCAAAAACAATGAAGCTACCAATGTTGTATCACTTTATAAGCTGGAAAAGGGATTTTTTTTTTTCCTAAACTGACTTTATTTCTGCGTTGTGGAATGCAGGGTGTTGATTAGATTCTAATTTCAGCCATGGCATATGGTATAATTCTTATTTGAAATGAACAAACCCCAGTTATGAATACCTGGACTTGATCCGACGCTTGTATTTTCAAGCAATTTTGCCAAAACAAAACAAAAGGCAACACAGATATTTATTTGAATAATCAAATAAATTAAAAAATGCTCTAATAGCATTTGGACTTCTTGCGTTCACTTTTAAAAACCTTATTTAAAAAAGGAATATAATTTTTAAAAGGAGTATTGATTAAAAGAGGAGTTTGCTGGAAGCTGTTACAGAAACTATTTTAAGAGCATATAGTAATTAAAAAGATTTTTTGTGGAAGTTGTGTATGATATTAACTTTAGTCTATATGATAAACTGATAAATGATTAAATTTAGTCTGTATGATATTAACTATAGTCTTTGCATACAAGCTACTGTAATATTTTGTTCTATCACCATGTATGTGGTAGTCTAGAAAATCTAATAGACTTACAATGAACTGACGACAAATGACTTCTGGTATAAAGCAGATATTGGTGGTGGTAGGAAGTAAATATTCACATTTCACTTTGCCTTCTCTTTCAACTTTTCAAAAACATTTTTAGTTACAGTTATAATGGATTATCTCTATATTTGCACCCCTAAAAAAGGGCAATCTCTCATGTTGAACACAGGTCAAAACGTAGCCAATGTTTAAGCCTCCTTTTCTCCTGCAAGCACCTATATTAAAGAGACTTTTTGCTTAAGGTGGTGGGTTTGACACTATGGGATATTCTTGTTATTCCCAGTTTGAATTTAAAAATACAAAACAAAAGCTACATAGTTTGTATAATTGTTCTTAGTTGTATCACATCTACTTGAGACCATTATTTATACTGGTTAGCAGCAGGTCAATGGCCATTTGATTGGTTAAAGAAAACTATTGTGGAAATTTACAAAGAATTGTGTGCAGAATTGTGTCTTTTAAAAATGAAAGCTAGTAGTAAGGATCATAAATACACATTTATCTTGCATTTTGAGCAGTGAAACCTAAAAAAATATTTGCAAGGCTTTTTGATGGACCAGGTGGTCAGTCTCCCGGGAGAATAACCACCATGGTCATAGGAATCCAGAAAAAAGTCCTTAGAGCCGACAGAAGTTCTCACCTGAATTTTTCATCTATTTCATAGCATGGGACAAAAACCTAGAAACCTGGTATAGGTTGGTAGAAGAATTTTTTTATTGACATCACTGGATTTTAGAGCAGATTATAAAAGTGGAAGTTTTTCATGGAGGCTGTAGGAAATATTGCTGTAAGGAAAAGAATAACCTCACATTCAGTCCTGGTCGTTCTAACTCCTAAGTATCTGGCACATTTAAATACTTCAACAAGCCTAGTTTTACATGTGCAGAGTAAATAAATACTAGGGGAAAAAGAAAATCTTTATAAGAAAAGATGCTAAAACAAACCTATAGGTATTGCATTTTTATGTTGGTCTTAAAACAAGCCTGAGGCATTCTCCCACACTTTTTTTCAACATTATCTCCACCTGTAATAATAAAACGTGTCTTCTGATTACTGTGCTTTCTATTATCTCATGTCTGTATCTAATTTATTTGCTATCCAGTCCTAGTTTTCCTGTGTTAAAGAGTTCATTCTTTTTTTTTTTGGAAATGCAATCCAAGGTTGTGATTTAGTAGGTGGACACTTCTCTAGTCCCCCGCAGATTTTCTTCTCTTGCTGGAAAAAAGATTTTAAAAAAATTGTTTGTGAACAGGATGTTTACCAAGCTAGAAAACGAGACTACATTTAAATGTATGCATTTTTAAATTCATATAAAGGATGAGGCAAAATTGCCACTTCAGAAATATGAAATTAAAAAAGCCCAAAGACTACAATGTTTTAATGACCATCAAAACATAAGACCTCATAACGATTTCTAAAATATTAATGTGTTTAAAATGCAAAGTAAGTCATAATTTTAATATATATATTCTCAGTGTTATCGGGACTACTTATGTTCCAAGAGTTAAACTTGTATACATATTTTAAAAGTCAGAATATTAGAATTCATATGTAAGATTATCAATTAAACTGAGAGAAATTATCAGCAACACATTTGTAAGGTGTGAAAAAAAAAAAAAAAAGGATAAATCCATTTTGTCCCAATGTTACATGATTTTCTTGCATGTGTGCATTCATTATATAGAGTTAAAAGTGCAGAATTTCCTAACCAGCAGGAGGTCATAGTTTTCAAAATGTTTCCTCAGTAAAAAGCTCATTCCAGGTCTTGTTTTAAGACCTTTATGGTGTCACAGCCAGATGCAAAAGTCATCCCTTGAAGTTGATGTCAACGGGAGCCTTTCCATTGTTTTCAATGGATACTGGAGCAGGCCCTTATTATTCTTCTAAGGCATAGACTCCTTTGTTGTGATCCAATTTTCGTGTGATTATCAGGACACAGGAGATAGTGTATGTGAGTGAGTGATTTATGCTTTGCTTGTTTCTGTTGTCTACGGAACACGGGTTTGCTACAAGATGAACTCTGATTTCAGGAAATTACCCACATTGTCAGCAAATTTGCTTTTGCCCTTCTTTAGCATTATGAACAGCCCATTTTTCATGTTTTAGAAATATTTTAATGCTGGACTTTGATATATTATTACCACATGGCCATATCACAATAAACTTTCCACTGCACACATACAGACTGGAAGATTCTTAAAAAAATAGTATCAAAGGAGCAATACCCTTGGGTCCCTGCAGAGATCCAAAGGAAAAGCTCTCCCTAGAGCTGGCTCAGTTTTACTTTTCCCATAGATAATCACAGTACACAGGAGTCAGAGGTTCCAGTCTCAAATTTACCCTGAAGAAGGAGGAATTTTGGGAAAAGCAACATACAAGATGGGAAGTTGGAAAGAGAAAGATTCAAAGATGTGCCAATCTGCATAAAAGCGGTAAAACAAATATATATAAAGAAAGCTCAAAACTGGCAATGTGCCTATATCTAAAAGCAACACATATTGATATCAAGGGGAGTTTTGTGTATGGGAAGGCTACGTAAGTCCCTAATTTGTTGCATGAAAACACACACCAGAGAAGCTGCCTTGATGCAATGTTTCGTAGGATTTTATTTTTTTCTTTACCTGAGGGGAAATTAAGAACCTGGCTTTGAGAAGGCGGCAGGAGTTTACTATCTCCCTTATCAAGAGAAATGGGAATGTAGCTTTCCTACAAGTCTTGTTAAAGCAGACAGAAACAGAGGAATGGCTAATTAAAATTTTCCAAGAGTGGAAGAGTTAGTCCTGAGCCAAGACTGATGGCCAGGTGTAGAATTTGGGAAACACAATTTGGTTTTGCACGTGTTGTTTTTTGGGTGTTTTTTTTTTTCCTTTCAAAGTCCCTGTAAAAAGCAGAACAGTGATTCTCTGAGCTGATTTGTATCTAGGTTGAGCGCAGAGTTGTGTTAAGAGCTGAGATAAGGGTAGTGTGTCCATTTGAACTGAACTTTCTTTTCTGTCCAATCAAACTATCAGCCTGAGGATCTGAAAGCAAACAATTTAAAAAATTCTTATTAAGCCTTAAAAAGAAAAGATTATTTTTTATCAAGCTTCAAATCCCTCACTTTGAAGATAGTCAAGTTCTTGAAGAGGGGCCTGGTGGGGATTTTAGGAGAGGTTACGCTAGGAGACGTTCCAAGCCCAGTGGCAGAAAGCCCTGGGCAGCTTTTTCTAAATCTGAGGTTGTCCCATCTTTGTGAGGGGACTAGACCAGATGGCTCCAGCTGTGCCTCCCAAGCTTACTTATTCTGTGATTCCATGGCAAAATGAGCCACATCAAACTCAGACATATGTAGCTGAAGTTTGTGTTGGTTTTCCATAATGTTTTCCAATTTCAAGCATGTTTTTGGGAAAGAAGGTGGGCCACAAATTAGGTTTCCCATTAAAGTAAGTATTTTCTATTGCTTGCATCTTCCCTTTTAGATATGTGATGATAGGAGGCATGTTCAGCAATTTTAAATTAGACTAATAGGAGCACTTTGTATTAAAGCACTTTGTTTTCTACTCTGACTCTTTATCAACATAAAATATTGAAGTGCAGCAGAGAACCGCTGGATCAAAAGAAATTAATAGTGAAAATATCACTGGAATTGAAGAGGATCCCAGTATCTCCCATAGCCTGCAGTCTGGAAGTCTGCAAATGCCACTGAGCGGGTTGGCTGTGAAATAATTCTGCTTAATCGAGCGTAGATGTAAAGGTAGCTCTCACCTTCGTGGAGACAGAGATACTTCCCTGCAGCATTGGATCCTTTGGCTTTCAGAACTTGGCTCAGGTTTTCTTCAAATCAGTTTCAAATTCCACCAAATTTGCTGCCATGGGCTCGATATCCAAGCAGGCAAAAGGAATCTCTTTTCTAGTTTTGTAAAAGATGGAGGCTTAATTCACTGACTTTCAGTAATGAGGTTAAAGAGGTGGCTCAGATTTTTTGATGGAGGGGGAGGATAACGGGACATTTCTTTTTATATTCCTCTAATTCTTTCTGAAAGCATAAGCTTCCCCTTACACATCTAAGATTGCTCCTGGAAACTAATTTCAAGGTTTCCACTTGCATGAAAACTTGTACCTAGAATCTTTTCTAACCATGTTTTCGTTCCGTGTAACTTCTCATGTCTTGAGTTTTTCCATTCAGGAGAAACCAAGGGATCATTTTTGGCAATTATTATTTCCTCATAACTATAAAGCCTCATCCACCACATCTTACGGTCTCGTGTGTAACGGGGATAAGCTCAAATGAGCTCACTGCATTAATATTTTTAGAACCTGATCTGCATATTTTCCCCTGTTTCTTTGGTGATATGAAGCAAATTTGCTTTATAACCACCAGTCTCACCTTTCCCTGTTTACTTTTGCTGTAAGATAGAATATTTGCTTTGAAATGTGTGACAGAAAAAAGCTGCATGGATTTCCAGTACAGAGTACTGGAGCTCTACAACCTGGCTTAAGGTTGTAATATACTAAAAGGGCAGGAAAAATAAGATTTTGTTTGGAGCCACCCAACCAGAATTGATGCGTTCTTCTAATTTACTGGTGTTGCTTACACTTACAAACAGACAGGTCAACAAAGTTTTGTGTCTGGCAACGTTCTAGATATTTTTTCTCTAGTTTGTAAATGGAAGCCTCTGATTTCCTTTGGGTCTTGGTGGGTTTTTTCTGTTTGTGATTTGTTTGGGTTTTTTATTATTATTTTTATTTTTTTTTTAATTAACACTTTGTGTTCTGTTTCTCGCCTGCGAAAAGGATGTTAAAAACCCCATAGATGCTCTTGGGTAGCTGGAAAGAAGCATGTTGCGTTTGGTTATGAAGCAGGGAAGGAGGATTAGAGCCTGTTGGTTTGCTTGAATCAATGGAACTCAAGAAGTCCAATGGGCTATAATTTGTACCTGGCATCAAGAGGAGCATTATCACCCTGTCTTCTCCCCAGGAACCAGCCTGCTGCTTTCTGCAAACAACGATGACTTAGGCAGAGACTTTAGACCCTTTTCTTAATAATTCCCCTTTTGAATCTTTATTGCAGGCTCGGGAGTCAACCTTTATTTGCATTTAGCTGCCTTTGCCATCTACTTGCTACTTCAAAGATCTAAATCTTTCTGTGCGATGCTGGAGTTGTTGATCCTGCTGCATGGATTTAGCCGTTTAAAAGCGTGTTCTCGGCTGTGCAGGTTCACGTATCATATCCATTTCTCTAACGTTGGGAACACCACCCATTGACAGCAGGCCTCATCAACAAGTACAGTCAGAAAATGGCCAGGAATGTCAAATATTTATCCCTTTTAAAAAATTTAATATGTTCTCCTGGGGCCTGATTACAGAATTTTTTAATGCTTACAAATTTCTTCAGTGCAACAGTACTAGTTTGTTTCCAAGGAAACAAATGTACTTATACTGCACTGCACACATTCTTAATCATTAAATTCTATAATCTCCCTGGCTCATTCTTTCTTTTCCTCTCTCTCTCCCCCTCTCTCTCTGAATGGGTAACTTCTAAAAATTGTTTGTTTTTTTTGTTTTGTGGTTTTTTTTTTTTACTGAAGTCCCCAGATATTATTTAACTGCAGGTAAATTTTCAAATATGTTGGCAACAAAGGATTGTTTCAAATTACTGAAACAAAAAAAAAATCCTAATTGTCAAGAGCTTTTATGAAATCATCTCAATCAAGATAAATATGTATTCTTTATTCTTCTACTATTTAATGTGCAAATTTATTTTTCTGAAGCAGATCTTAGTGTGGCTTGATGTGAAATGTCTGGGTGGGAGTGATATTTAAAAATCAATCTTAAATGTATATTTTTTTTTTAATTCAGGCTCTGCAGATTATGTATGTTTATGCAGCACTGTTTCGGTGGAGGAAAAAGTACATGAGCCTGTATGGTACATTACGTATTTACATATAAGACACGGACTTTGAATTTTTCATTCAAAATATACTAAATATTAACTGAGAACTAATAGGAGCTCGCTGGAGGGACCGGCACATTTTTAGTGACATTTTAGCATTCAAACCATTCATATTCTTCAATGTGAATGTAATTTTTATCTAAATGATTTCAGAGGAAAATTGATTCATTTGACTATAGTGCTCCTAAGACCAGTGGGAAGCTCATCATCTTAATATTGAATCTGTAAATCCTTTCCACTAGGGATGATTAACAGCTTTGTCAAGTGTTTATTTTACTTTAAGAAGAATATGTAATTTCCTGGCATAACTCAGACAGATTTCAGTCTATTTCTTTCTTTGCATGTCACATTCATGCTGTAGGTTAGCATGATCTAGCCTACCTCTATTAGACTTCTATTTTGAGCGGTAAAAGGATAGCCTAATAAGTTTTCATAGTTTAATGAGCATACATCAGTTTGCCCTATGATTCATTTATACTTGATAAATAAAAAACCCTCAGCAGTCCTGATAAGAAGTAATAACGGGGAATTACTTCCAGATGGCACTTTTGCTATACTACACGTGTGGTCCGAGCTGCCCATGGGATATAAACCCTGTATTAACACCACGATGTGCTGCTTGCACAACTGCTGTCTGGAAAGTGATGGCAAACCTTTCTTCATGGCAGGAGAAGGACAGGCATTGGGTTACTTGAAAGTATTTAGCTGTGTGGTGACATTTACACATGGATGTCCACGGATGGGCATCAACAAAAGCTCAGGAGAAAGACAACGTCCTATGTGTGGGTGTATTGTTGTGGTTTAATTAAGATGCCTCAGTTGGACCCAACTGATCGTCTACAGTTTCTTCATCATATAGCATGTCAGGATATAAAAGGTTATTGAAACATGTACATCTCCTCCTCCAAAAAAAATTCCTCCAAAATTATTCACGCTTGTATAACTTTCCATATTAAATGATTTAAGACACATCACCATAACATCTTTTGGGGGGGGCTTTCGTTTGCGACCTTTACCTTCTTCAGCAGCTTGTGTAAAGCATTTATAAGATTGAGGGGGAATCTTACCAATGCTTATAAATACTTGAAGGGTGGGTATCAGGAGGAAGGTGTCAGGCTTTTTTCAGTGGTGCCCAGTGAGAGGACAAGAGAAAATGGGCACAAATATGAACATAAGAAGTTCCATCTAAACATGAGGAGAAACTTCTTCCCTTTGAGGGTGGTAGAGCCCTGGAAGAGGCTGCCCAGAGAGGTGGTGGAGTCTCCATCTCTGGAGACATTCAAAACCCCCCTGGAGACGTTCCTGTGCAACCTGCTCTGGGTGGACCTGCTGTGGCAGCGGGTTGGACCAGATGATCTCCAGAGGTCCCTTCCAACCTCTATCATTCTGTGATAGACGTGTGTTTTGGCCATAACTTTAATGATGAGGGAGACACTCTGTAACAAAAGGAGAGAGAAAAAGGTACATCAAGAGATTCCTACAGAGGTTTACAAATCTGAATTATTCTCACTTGTACAAGAAAGGGGAAAGTTCTGTCTTTGTGCTGCTGTTGTTTGCCCATCTAAATCTCGGATTTTTAGGGGGTGAGGTGGGAAATGTACATGAACAGTTTTACTTTATAGTGCCCAGTAATGAGCAGTGTGTGGTTTGAACCTTCTTGTGCAAAGTAACAGACTTCAGGAAGGAAAAAAAAAAGAAAAGAATGCTTGCTAGAATCTATAGATTTCTCTTCCAAGATGAGATTAATTACAGCCAAAACCATCGGTGAATGCTCCTGCTTTAAGAATAAATGTTGTGTGAGCATGATTGCCTTCAAAACAGAAGTGACACAAATCTATTCTGCTTCTGAAACGGTATCGTCAACTTTTGTTTGGTTTTGGTGTTTTTGCAGAAAGTGCTCTGTGCTCTTTTCTCTCCAATTTCCTGCTCAAAGTCTAAAATAGAAATTGCAGATTAGAAAATCCTTTGAGAGTGGGGTTCAGCAAGTGAAACTGTTTGAAGGTAAGTTTCATACTAGTTTGACTGAATTTAATGAGCCATTGTTAGGAACCAAGCAAGCAAGTATTCTAGTGAGGCAGGAGGTATACACAAGCTGTCTTTTTAAGAAACCATTGTAAATCTGATAACAAAGAGAGCCTGACTTTCTCCTTGAATTACCATGTTGACAAAAAGTATACTGCATGCACTGATAGCAAATGAGATACATTCTGCTAGTAAAGAAAATTAGACCTTAAATTTAACTCTATAAAGCCTAATGTCTAGGGCAAGGGGAAAGCCAGAGTCATGCTGGAAAGCAAGCTGTTGCCTCGGCATAGAGCGAAACACAGGCTGTGTGCAACTCCTTCTGAAACAGAACATTTTGTGCAACTTTGCTGTATGATTAACAAATGTATTTTAACAGAAAGTGAAAAGCACAGGGAGGGAAGTGGGGGAAACAAACCAACAAAACCCCAAAAAGATAACCCAGTCACAAAAACCATAGCAAGCTGTGTCTTTAACCAGCAGGGATTTGAACAATTCAGTTTGTTACCTGGGAGGCATCAAGGTAAAGGTCTCCGGTTCTGAGGGGCTGCGCTCGCTCAGTGCTTGCTAACCTTGGGCTGGCTGCTTACAACGTGTATCTTTTCTCTAGCCTGAAAAGGGTTTTTTAATATTTAAAATTATTAGTTTATAGTATCCATGTAATTTCTTCAGCCATAGGGCTTTAATTTCTTTGATGTGCATCTCTGTTCCAGCTGGTACTCCTACCACTCCTGCTGTCTCTTAGCCCTAAGTAAGGTTTCTCTCTTTGTTAAAGCTGGTGCCACTGATTTGTCTTCAGCTCTGAGAAGGGCTTTTATCCATTTTAAAAGTGATGCTGCTGAGACAGCTTTCCTTTGCCCTGAGAAGAAGATTTTCTATTCATATTTGGTGGATGCTTGGTGGGTTGCTTTTTTTTTCTGTTTTTCTTCTTTCCTTTAAAAAGTCATTTTATGGAGATGTGTATTTCTCCCAGGTTGTCTATAGGGTCCCTTTACGCTGTGTTCATTCCCAGACAAAGCTTTTAGGGGAAAATAGCAAATTTCCCCTCTTTCCAGGAGCGGGGCTCTCCCTACCCCACCAGGGGCCACACGTGGTATTGCCCTAAAGAGGATCTTGGCTGCACCAGCGTGGAAGAGAAGAATTGAGGCTTTTCTCATTCAGGGTCTTTTGTCAGGGAAGATTAGCCTGGACCTTTCCCCTTAAACTATTGGAACTGTGTTTCCTCCATGCATGTACTGGAGCCAGTAGTTTCCTTGTGAATCTAGCTCGTAATTTGTTATTTAAAGTAAATGTGTTGAGTTCATACACTTGTGGCTTCCTAGGCTTGCCTTCCCAGACCATTTTACCCCTTCTAGTGGATATTATCTATTCTGTACTTGGTATTTTAATGGTTTTTTTTTTTTTTGAAACATCTTTAAAATGAAGAGGTTTTGACTTATTTTTATACAGATAGCTACAGGCGTCTTTTGAAGTCGTCTGGTCTTCCTTGGTGACTTAGGTTGTTGTAGCTCACCAGAGACATTTATTTTGTGTAGCACCTTCAATGTAGACAAATCCTAAAGTATTTTATATTAATCTTAATAAATAAGAACATGTATCAAATACCTGAAAGCTAATAAAATACGATAAAGTTAGATGAAATAGATCTTATAGAAAGAATTCAGATCACTCGGGAAAAACAGAAACAGACTCTGAATGAGAAAGGAGGAGACCTCAGAGACTGGACAATAGAGAGAAGACTTTTATTCACAGGATCCCATCATACCTGCAGCAATTCAGAATCTAATATTAAAAAGAAAAATACAAAACCCTCCAAGTTTACTTACTGTTAGAAACAACGAGTCATTCCATCAAAGACAAAATATCTTGTAACTTAGTATAACTGAAGGCCCTGCTGCCATCTACGCACTGAGAAAGAGTTTCAGCCTTTTAACAGTTTTCTTTTTTAGAGTCAGTCAGAATTATGAACGATCTGGAATATCTTATATTGCCTGCAGACCAGACAAAATGCTGTTATGCAGGCCAGCAAATAAAGCTTTACACTAATCAAATGCTCTGCTGAATAAAATATGAGCATGTTATTTTGCATAATAAATAGCAAGCCAAAATACAAATTGAACAGTAGTACTAATAAATAAGTAAGATCATCTAAAGCTGGTTTTCAGGAACAAAAATTTCTAACTTCATCAATTATGTACGTATGAGTGTGTGCACGTATGAGTATGTGCATGCGTGTGCATCACTGTGCATAAAAGGAGGGGTGAAATAGTCATAATATATATTTTTTTCTCTACCCTTTTGGTGTCACTCTCTTTGGATCATGCTTGCATCGGAGAAACAAGAACCTTTGGTAGCATTTTTTCTTTCTTTCCTGCTATTTTGGTGAAAATGGAACAGGATTGAGTGGGGTTTTTTGGCTTCTTGGAGTTTTTTCCCCAATTAGGACTAAGTCTCTACTATCTATAATGTGAGTAAAGGGGGGAAGCAATTCCTCTCAGTAGTGGCAGGTGCTCTTAATACAGAAAAAACAAGTAAAGAAACCATTCTTTGCTTGTCTTGCAAAGCCGAAACCTTACATTCAGTTTCTGCCTTCCTGAAACAAAAGAGAACCTCTTTGCATGGGTACAAAAACTGTTAAACTATTTCATTTAAAGTCGCTTAGAATCCAGCCCCCATGTCTGCACAGAGGTGAAACGAAACCAGAGGAGGGTCGGTGTCTGCCCGGAGAATCACCACCCTGACTAGGCACGTGTCTCTGTGCTTTGGGGAAGTCTTCTCCCTGTCAGGGAAAACCAGAAAAGGGGAAATTAGTTTTTACATGTGCTGATTTTCAATGAAATAAGAGGCTTTAAGGGAAAGAAGTGAAGACCTGTTATGTGTGTTGACAAATACAGTAATTGGGAGAAGGATTTTTCCACCAGTTCTGGTATATGTTTTTAAGTCAACATCTCCTTTATTTCCTACCTGAATGCAAACAGTATGAAGATATTTAAGCAGCCCAGTGTCAAACTGGACCTTAAATTTTGACTAAAGGTCTGTGAGGCAGATGGGATTTGTGGTACCTCTGCTATAAATCATGACAGAACTTGAAACAAACACAAATAGGATTCTTTTTTGGGGGGAAGTCATGTATCACCTGTCTCCACTGGCTACCACCAAAGCAGTAACAAAAATCTGAAGATGTTGGCAATTTTTTAGTTACCTCACTTCCTCTTCTCTTTTTTCCCTTTGCAATCATGGGAAAGCATCTGCTTATTTTTGGAACAAACATCAAGAAACTGCTTTGCCTCTTCTCTTTGTTTTCAGTTTCTGCTCTGGGGTCACGATGAAGTAGCATGATTGGGACCTGAGGTGCAAGGGTTTGTAGGGTCCCCCGTGTCTTGTTCTCATGCCAGACTGAAGCTCTCAATAGGACAGTGTCCAGGTCTCGAGGACGGGAGAACAGCAAGCCAGAACTGAACTTGCCTTAGGTTTCCTGAGTTTCTTCTCAAAAATGATGCCTGCTGATACCCACGAGACGTGTAAACCTGTAGTAGGATGATTATCTTTTATTCCTCTCTTTTTTCTTTCCCACAAAACCAGACCTTGTATTGTCCAAGACCTTGTATTGATATTTCTCAATGAATCTAGACTGTGTCTTTGCATAATTTCGTATCCAAATCCCCCAAGCGTTCAGCTTTCTGCTTCGAATCCACGATTCGCAGTGCTAAACATCTCATTTTCCATATATATATTTACATATAGCAAAGGTGCACTGGATGCAGAGTACCTCAGTGACTATTTTGCTGTTTAATAATTGGGGTTTTGAGAAGTCATTTTGAGAAGGTGAACTTTAGGCCTGCACACCTTAAATGATACCTAGATGTTTAAAGCTTCCCTGAACCCCTTCCTGAAGCTGTTCCTTTATCTGTAAATTAACATGAAAGTTTGCCTTAGTGACAAATATAGCAAGACTAATGAAGATGAATAACCCAGGCTCATAACAACCGTTTCCTAAAGCTGAGTTTCCTTTTTCCATAAACTGCTCTTCCTAAATGAGCACATTCGTAAAAGACATTACCTGTTTGCAGGTAACTTGTTAATAGAAAACAAAGTCCATCTTTGTCATGTAAGTTATTCTCAGTTAATAACTAAAGTGTGTCTTTTTGTCTCTTTGACCTCTAGATACGCTGAAATAGAATAGCAAATAAATCCTATTAAATAGAAGGACTTGTATTCACATTCTTGCTGTCTACTGAATACGGTTTCCCTGAAAAGTTCTTGGCTTGCCTATCGATGTTGGATAACACCATGCTTTATTAAAGATCTGTGAAGTGCTTCCTAAGATGTTACATAGAGTATTTATTTTTTTCTTAGACAGTAAGTTTTACAAAATCCTCTTAGCTTTGCATAGGTGATAACAAGAAAGAAGAATAATGAGACAAAACCTCTTCTTTCAGTTTTTTTAATTGAGGAACAAATTATTTCATAGTTTCTCATTAGTTATTCCCATGGATTCTAGTGACAAGGTGCCAACTTTCACACTTTAAACAGGTTAATTAATCAGGTAGTAATGAAATTGGGTGATACCTGCGTGTTGGTGTGTCACAGCTCCTAATAATGTGCTTAAATGTCTCTAAACCCGAAAGGATATTTTCAGTTTCAGATCTTCTCAGCACTGCATAAATAAGTGCTTGCTAGCTAATAGGCAAACTATTTTTAAAATTCCTCTTTAGTTACATTACTATTTATGTCATATAATGTAGATGTTGATATTTCTTCTCTTTTAAAGACTATAAAGGGACACCAAGAAAGCTGCAAGACCTCACAATTGAAGTGTTTATTTTCCTTCTATCCACTGGCCATATGTGTTAAATATTTTAATGCTACTTCTTTCTTTCTCTTCAAGAAAAAAAAAAAAGAAAGAAAAGAAAAGAATTGCACTTTCACCATCTTCTAAGATAAAATCAGTGCAGGAATCCAGAGAAGTAGAAATAACCAAAATTAACCAAATAGTGTGTGTGCACAAGGAAGGGAACACATTTGGAAAAGAAATGAAGAAGAAAAAAGGAAAAAAAAAAAAGGAAAGGGGAAATAATCCACAACAAAAAAATGGCTTCCTAAGAGCAAATATAGATAGCTGTGTGAAATATGAAATTCAAGAACTATCTTAATAATCTTTTAAAGAATCTCATAAAACTATCCTTAACTAGCAGAGGGGCTTACAGCCAGTTGTGTTGGAAAGGATATAAAGAAATGGTTGAGTTTCTTTTTTGCATTTGAAGTTTTAAGACGCAGGTGGTTAAATTATTTATGACAAATATAATATTCCACAAATTTTGTATTCTTTCTGGCTTGTGAGTTGCTCACACAGCTATTCTGGTTTCTAGGAATGCGTTTGTTATTTTTAAATATTTACTGGATCATTTATGCAAACAAGCGTTGGACTTATTCATGCACTGATCATTTCTACCAGTCATTGTTTATAATGTAAAATTTGTCATCAAATTGTCACATGGGTATTGTATCCATTCCCTTATTGGATATTTGGCTGTTTTTAAAATGGGGAATAACAAGGATGAAAAGTGAACGAAGAATAACAAATTAAGTCCTTCCTCATATGAATTTTTGAACAAATAAACATTTGGTCCAAACTTAAAAGGTCTTGCAAATATTTGTATGAATAAACCAGCCAGGGCTCATCTGAACACTTGCAGAGAGCAAATAACATGACCCCACAGAAAACAGCAAAGCAAATTTCCAAGACATATTTGTAGAAGTAATCTTCAACAAGTATTTTGGATTGTTTGACCACACGTGTCCCAGTGTTTACTCACAGTGAGCAGGCTACTGAGCTGGGAGGGCACCTTCCTAGTAAATGAGTTCAAATATGGAGTAAATTAATTTTATCAATGTTATTTAGGTTTTTTTAATATTCTTTTTTTTTTTTTTTAAACAGCCTTTTGTTTTTCAGCTTAATCTCTGAGTTTTTCATAAGCCTGATAGAAGAATTCAGCAAAATCGTGTTGGCGGATGAAAAACTCTTCTATGGAAAATGCCAATAATTTCCTTTATTTGCTGTAGTGCTCTTTTCTAGTAAATTTTTTCCCATGCTATATTTGTTTGTTTGGGGGAGGATTACTTGGTTGCTTGCTTTTAAGCGGTGAGGTTGTCAGTTGGGAACTATTTTCTTTCCTGGGCTAGAACTCAATAGAGCTGGAAGTACCGGGAAGTCAGCAAGTAATTGATAAATGCAGTGAGTAAATGGTAGCTTATCCAACAAAAACGAAATTTAAGTTCTCAGGACTAGGTGGTCTAAAAAGATTAAACTCCACTCTGCTGGGGTGTGCTGAATTAATGATTCAACAACCAGTGAATCTCAGCCCTGCATCTCCCACCCTTTTTATTTCACACTTTACAATTACCAGTCATGATCTTCATTCATGACTTATTGTGGGTGACAGGCCATAATCCTCATTCATGACCAGCTATAACAAAAAATAAAATAAAAAAAAGACCAAAAAAACCCCAAACCCCCCAACTCACCACACAAAACAAAAGCCCTTCATGCTACTTAGAGAGAACATGACATTATGCAGAGTTTCCCTCATTTCTAAGAGCAGTACGGAGATGTAACAAATGCCACAGCAGAGATGCTTTTAAAGCATTTGTTTAAAAAAGATGCAGCTTCCCTAAGTTGTTGAGGGGAAGAGAAAAAAAGAGGGTGGAATTGCAAACATGTATATCATTACTGCAACTGCATTCCATTTATTTTCTTTTGCAAAATAAATTACATAAATGGGGTTTGTATTGTTAGCTATTCTTCATCCAGAGACTGGGATAATTAGGTTTCAAATACGGTGATGTTTTAAAACACATTTAATTTAGTAAAATTGGTAAGGAAGCTACAGCAATTAAAAATAAAGGACAAAAGTTGCTTTTGCCTTCCTGGGCAATTTGGGGTGAATTTAGACTATGGCATTAGAAGTACAAAAGGTAACTAAAAATGCCATTAAATGAAATGTTCCAAGTCCAAGCAATTTCCTTCTTAACAGAAAGTAAAATGCAAACAGAGATTACTAAAACCCTGCTGTGTTTAATTTAAGTGTATGTAAGCCTTTTACTCACAGTTATTTTGTCTGGAGATAATCATGTAGATCCTCAGTGGTCAGAGCTGTGAAGCGTGTGTTGTCAAAAGTTGCTCACTCTTTGATTCCCCCTCGCTTCTGTCAACCATGGTTCACATCATGCAAGCTCAGCTCATTCATCTTCTGACAGGGTGGGATTCTCCCATTTCTGTCTCCATCAATTTGTTCCTGTCGCCTCTGGATGGCTCACAGAAATACCGAAAAGAAAAAAAAAAAAAAAAAAGAGAAAAAGTGTGTGAGTTGTGTGTAAATTATTGTTATTTATACGGCTAACGGGACCACAACTGTAGGCACGGAGCACATTATCCCTTCCAGAGCGGCAGCAACAGGCAGGGGTAGGATTTTAAACGAAAGGGAAAATTCGGTGTCTACCGTAGATTCATTATTCTACAAAAAATGAAAGAGTTGGAGATGCCTTAGATACAGAGCCATGCGGTGACAAAGGCTGTGTTCTGGAGAGGTTTGATGTGGACATCTGAGAAGCAATTACATGCAGCAAGAAATTAGGGGCCGGCGCCTACAACAGAGTCCTCTCTAGGTCAGTCAATGGCGAGTTTTGCCTGCAAAAAAAAGGAGTGCCACATGAGAAATTCATTTTGTTGTAGAGATGTTTTGTGTTGATGCTTTATATCGATACCTTCTATCTGGTCTAAAAGTGCTCCAAGAGATGTGAGGGACTTTTTTTGTTACCCAGAGCTGGAAATGTCTTGATTCGTAACGAAGTGTTGAGATACAGGCACTGTTTAGACAGTCATCATTGCTTCCTTAGGGAGCAGAAATAGTATTTCATGTGATACAGTGGAAGCAGAGTGAATACAAAGTGTTTTTACATTTGCCCATCGTAGAGTGTTGAACAATTACAGCAGCCACCAACTGGGGATGAGCCAAAAGCATGTGATGTGTGGAAGGTTGATGTGGTCTTCAACCGGCAACGGCAAAATAGCAGTACACCAGAGGTCAGGATCCAGACAAAGCAAAATGAAATTGGGAGATTTAACTGCCAGCATGGACACCCTGACACCAGCATGTCCCATCCTGAGACCTTAGGTAGAACCTCAGACCCATCGTCTAGGTAGAACCTCAGACCTATCAGTTGGTTTTGGCTTGCCCTGTTTTGCTTGCCTATGTTGCCCTTCATTTCCAGTATATGCCACTGCTGTAGCTGCATATGGATTTTACAGCTAGGCACGAAATGTGACACATTTTTAGGAGCTCAGCTCCTCTGAGACTGGAATAAGAAGAAAACTCACCAAGCAATGGTCAAGCAAGTCATACATTTGCATCTCATATTCCTTCACTCACACAAAGCATGTTGTAGCCTCTTGTACAGATCATCAAGCAAGTGAAACACAAGATACTCAGCTGCGTTCAAATGATATTTTAACAGCAGATGAAGTGTACTGAAAGTGTGCCTTCCTGTGTGTGTTTATTTCAACTCATATCTGTACTTTGCTAGTTATTGGAAAAGGAAGAACGTTTTGGTGTCTCGTTAAGTCAGCCTTCGCAGAGAGTTTCTTCAGGGAGGGAATTGCCCCCCTCTAGTTAAACTAGTTGTAAACGAGTTATTTTTATTATAAGACACGTTGTGGTGGTATCAGCATGCAACTTGCAATGGGTATGACTGCAGTTCTTTTTGCAGGCTGTATGAGGTTTAAGCTGGATAAAGTCAGATGAGGGGAAGCATCAACTTCCCACTGTCCCGGTCGCTATCTAAAGGCAACTCCTTCCACCGAGGCTGGACATATTTCTTCTTTTCAAGAAAGGCTTCTTTCTTGAAAAAAAAAAAGACTTTTTCTTCATTTCATCTTCTTTTAAAGAATTTTTTTTCTTTCTGCATGATATTCTGTTGTGGTTTGGTTGTGGTTTTTTTGTTTGTTTGTTTTGTGTTGGTTTTGCTTTCATTAGTGGGAGGGGAGATATTGGTTTTATTTTGGTTTATTTTTATTTTTCTCTTGAGCACATTGATGCTCCTTTTTGCTTATAGGCTACTTCTCTGAACTCAGGCTCAATTCACTCCCACAAAAATATCACATCTCCTACCCTCCAGAAAAAAAAAATGTGCATCCTTCCATCATCTGGGCAGGAAAACACAGAGATGATGATGATGCTGTTAACTAAGAGCTTTATATCTTCTTATATTTTTCTGTTGTCCTTGGCACAGTGAGTGAAGTAGTTCTGACACGTCTAGTTCTTTTAATATGAGAGGAACCAGAGAGAGTCATGGCAATTACCCCTCTGCAGGGAAGAACCTCTGCTGGGAGGTACCAAGAGCCCTGCTCTGACTCCGCTTTTCTTTAATGTACTCTGGGAAATTGAATATGAATTAGCTGGATGCAATGTTCTCTATTTCACCTGGCCTGACTTTTGCAGCTCAATGCCATGTCACTACCCCTAGCTGGGAGAGATGACTGACAAAAAGAGAAAAAAAGGGAAAAAATAAAAATAAACATACAAGTGGAACAACGACAAAATCTATGTTAGATTAATTGGATACAAATAGGTGCAATTATTTTATTCTATAAGTAACATTAATTGGGTATGAAAAGATGTAATTGTTCTATAAAGAAGGGGTTTTTTCTATAACTAACCTTTTCTATAAGTTGGGGTTCTTTACCTTAATGGCTCTGTAGAGTTGAGCTGCTCTGCGTCTTTCACAAACTTCTCGGTGCTTCGGACAGGAGATTTTTCCCTGTTAGAGTCATTTGTCCCGTAAGTAATCCATCTGACAGAGAAAATTGGACGGAAACACGGCGTCTATAACACACCATCTCCCTGGCACGAGGAGACACACTGAACATATGCAATAACTGTTTGTTAACTAAGGAGGTATCAGAATTCAATGTGAAATCTGTTGGGGAAGTCTACTGTCTTAATATCAGCGGCGTCCTGTAGAAAGATGATTTTATCAGCGGTACAAAATCCTTTTGATCTCGCTACTGTGTTCTGGGGTGGTTATTTTTTGTGCAGGGGGAAGGACAGGCAAGTAAAATGGTTTCATTATTTCGTGAAACATTATTATTGTGGTTATGAACAGGAAAAAGATTTTGTGCTGGTATATTGTCATGATAATTTTACAGGGAACAGTTATAGTGTGTGTCAATGAAAGGAAATGCATTTTTGGCAAATTAAGAAGAAATTATAAATGCTAGAAAACTATATGTAATATTATGAATCCCTTGCCAGTCTTTTAGTATGAAATATTCTACTATTTGGGAAGAGATTATTTTACAGGGAACAACCTCTGTGCTGTTATTTTCATGTATGCGTGATGATCATCTTAGTCCTGTCTCTAGATTTTTGTCATGTATTTTATTTTTTGTGGAGATTTGACAGAAAAGCGAGTATCTGAATTCAATTATCTGCTAGAAAATGTAAGCCACTTGTGTGTGTCAGGAAGACTTTGGATTGATATCAAGATATGTTCTAACCATAAACTACTAGGTTACCGAAAATGCTAAACTTGGAGGAGAGTGAAAGCTTAAGGTTAGGAAATGATCACAAGTACCAGTGACTACCTTTAATCATAGCCCAGTTTGCCAAGAAGAATTTCCTTGGTATAATGTCTTTTCTTCAGTACTGAATTAAAGAAGATTATAGGCTCTTTTACTTCAGGAAAGTCTTGTTATATCCCAACATAAAATGTTATTATCTACCTGATAAGTATTGTCTGCATGAAAATGCAAATGCTGTATTGAAACTCTATCGTTTTTCTTTGATCATACATCAGTAGACATGTCAGGATTATTTCTGCTAACCTAAAAAGAAGAAAAAAAGAAGCCAACACTGTTTATCATTCTGGAAATGAGGTTTTAGGGAATGATATGAATTATGGTTATGTGCAGACACTTGGAATGAAACTCTTTCTGAGGAACTAAAGGAAAAGTTACAATATTTAAAGTTTATAAAAAGCTCCAGTCTGGAATTAAAACAATCCTTTCCCTTCCTCCTTCCCTCCCCCTTGGTCTCCTCTTGGCACTGGGAAAATCTTTACGATGATGGAAGTCAGAAGGATGAGCAGTTGGTCGTGCCAGGGAAGTCTAGCAGATGTAGTGTGAAGAACTTGCTCCTCTTTAATTAAAGTGCGGATTAGAATCAGCTTCTGGATGCTTCAGAAACAACCTTTTCTCTCTATCAGAAACTAATCTCTCCCCCTCATTATAATCTCAGACACCTAAGACTTGAGAGAGTTGAGTTTTCTTATATTCTTAGAATTAGCTAAGTTTATCCTACATTATACCTCTTTCCAGATATTCCTTGTCAAAATAGTCTTTTTGAGTCTTCAAATATCTCTTTGCTCAAATTGACGTTTTCTGAATCAGAGAATAGCTTGGATCACTGCTGAATAGCTAGTTAAATTGCTCATTATGAACACTTTTCTAGTAAACATTTTATTATATTTGGGAACCGATCCTGATTTCTGTGAATGTTCCAGTTATTTTCAGATACTTTGCAAACATCAGCTGTAGGTGTTCACATTTTTCATTTCAATTATTTCCTATTCATTCTTGATGTACACTATTGGTCTCCTAAGACGTGATTTTTCCCCCCTCTCTCCTTCATCAGATCATTGAAGCTTTTTTAGAGGGGAGTAATTAATAGTGCTTTGGTGAACAATCAAATGAAAGGGCAATTAATGAATAATGCACACCCCGCACAAATTTTCAGACATTGATCATCTGTTAATTTTGTGCAATCTTTCGAATTCACGTATATTTTCATTCACAAACTCACAGTCACGTGTGCATGCAGGATTCAATGCTGTTGGCCAATGAACGACAGGAAAGAAGCATATTTCTTCATAAAAATACCCCAAAAATGTAGCTGGTTCATTGTTCCAGCTCTTCTCCTCAGGTTTTGATGACTCCGTTTTTCTATTCTCATCATCCCTTGAAAGCACATAGTAAGGCAAGGTTTTACAACATGTTACATAGTCACCGGATATCTCCGTGTTCTGTACCCTAGTTCCAGGGACTTTGTGGCTACTGGTCAACCTGAGAAATAGTACTGGGGTGGGAGCTGCATGGGAGCCTCTGATTGTTTCTTTAGTTCACAGTTTTCTCCTTTAGTGGGTGACTGGTTTTGATGGTCTGCTGGTCTCTGTTTTGTGACACATGGAAGCTTTGCCGTTTCGGTGGTTATTTTTTCTTTGTTTTTAATTTCCTCTGATTTGTAGTGAGTTGGAGAACTGGAAAGGCTTAAAGACTGTATTTGGCAAATGATGTTATAATTTTTTTTTATTTTTTTTTTTATAGTTAGTCTTATAGGACTGGAAGGGTTTGACTTTGCTTGCTTGGCTCCATCAAGTCTCTCCTAGCTGCTCTCCTAGGAAGTTCTCTGAAGCAGTGCAGGGCAACTCTGTAGCTGGGTTCAAACACATCCTCTCATCCACGGCTGGCAGAACTACTCCTGAATTTAGGGATGTGGTCACCTAGAGTGCCATGATCTCTGCCCAGCACTTGAGCTCCTGGTGTACAGTAAGTCCACAAAAAGTCACACTCTAGAAAGCTAAAATCATCAGTTGGCCCAAAAGAGATCTGTCTCCAGGCCACTGATGGGAAATACCGAGCGAGGAAGAACTACCCCATTACTACTCATGCTTCTACCATTCTGTGCACATCCCTGAACCCTTAAACCAAACCATACACAATTTTTCAAAGGCTGGACACATGCTTCCACTATTTTCTACCTTTTTGAAAAGCAGTTGGCAACCTAATGTAGAAAAAGCTGTTTATGCAGTAAAGAATCATAGAATCCCTCCTCTTCTTCAGGAAATTCAGGCACTTCTGCCCAGAAAATAGTCAGGATCCATGGTCCATTTCAGATGCTGGGAAGAAGCAGCATTAGGTTCTGGTTTCTGCTGCTGGGCAAAAGCCTCTGTATTTGTTCCGCAGGATTTGTGTGACACATAATCTTTGTGGAGTATGTTAAGGGTGAAGTCGGTTGGCAAAGTAGGGAGAAGAAGGGGCATTTCCCAGTTCTCCCACCAGGCCAGAGGCATTCAGCTCCAGTAAACTACGCTTTGGTCAGCTGGGGTCACTTGTCCCTTCCCAACACCTTGTACCCCACAGCCTGCTCACTGGTGGGGCAGTGTGAGAAGCAGAAAAGCCCTTGAGAACTTAGCATCCATCAAAAACATCAATGCTCTCCCCACACTATCCCTTATCCCACATCCAAACCAGCACTACACCAGCTGCCAGCAAAAAAAATTAACTCCATCCCAGCTGAAACCATGAGAGGTATCTAAGTCCATGCTGGTGAAACTCAGACTTTTGGATATTATAATGGACCTGACTCTGTGTATTTATTATTTTTTTGTTGATAGAAAGGAGCCATTAAGGTATAAATTCAGTCTATCCTTGCTGGATTTAGCTCTTGTAATGTTTTTATGCTACGCTGTGCTTGCTCCCAAGGTAAAATTTTCAGTGGGTTTTCTGTCTTCTCATAGCCTATGAAACCCTCCAGACCCCAAATTAGTGGGGTACCCACAGAGAAGTCTGTGTGACAGCAACAGACAGACCTTTTTCTTTCCTTGCTTCTTTGAGATTTCCATATCTTTGTTATTTGGGGGGAATACAGTACCAAACTCCAGCTTTTTGTTTTGCTCAGATGATTTCTAAGACTTTGGAGTCAAGTTGTGTATAGCACTGCACCCTTCAATGATTTTAAGGAAAATACATTGCAAAACTATAAAATCCAAATAAAATGCATTTTGGAACATTATTAGTTGTGACTAATCCACAAAGCTTTGAATATAGATGATAGTAAATTCTTAATGCACAATTTATAGGTTCTTGTTTATCGTGCTCATCTAAATGAGCAATATTTTATTAATGCAACAAAAATATAATGAAGTAGATTAAATTTGTTAACTTTAACCTAAAACAAAAATAATTTTACCAGTTACTCTCTCCTCATTTAATTCTGTTGGCCTGAAGTTCTGTGTGTATCTATGCATGCATTTATGTGTATTATATATAAAGTACACACTCACATAGATACATATACTTTTTCTTTTTCTTTTTCTTTTTTTTTCTTTTTTTTTTTTTTTTGCTANTTTGCTATTTTAGTTGTAATTCATAACTACTGAGCTGCAGTTTATTATAAGGTTACTCAAGACAAACTGTTCCATTTCCTCTATTATCCAAACAGAATGGTTTATGGTCAGCCTGGTCAGGATCAAATTCAAATGGCCTCAGAGTTCAAAGGAGTAGTGATGACTCGAGCAAACCATTTTTGTAATCTCCAAATTCCATTTCTACAAAAATAAATTGGCCAGAGTTTGTAATGGGTATGGCAAGATTCTGCAAGGTCAAGAGAAAAGACAGTGTTGTGTGTTTTGACTCTGTCTCAAGACAGAGAGTGCATATTTGTAAATGAGTTCACGTTACATTGTTTCAAAAGGTTCAAGTTTGGGGGGTTTTCTTCCCTTTTTTTTTTTGCTTAACGTGTAAACGTGTGTGTTCACATGTATCTGTGGCACTGCAGTGAGGGTGTAAAAGCTCTAATCTCAATCCCAACAGAGCAATCTGAAGTCTTTTTTGCTGGACTTGTGTAGGGAGGCTCATACGTAGAGAGGAGAAAGAGCTGTGGGGATGCTTTTTGTGGTGTGGTTGTTCCATGAACATATGGGTGTTCAGGGACTGTGCCTGAGCCATTCAGCGATGGGCCACTCCAGCATGAGGAGCCAGGGGCTTCTTGCCTGAAGGACCTTTCTGAGCTTTTGCTGCAGGAGCAATTTGGACTCTATTGGTGTGTCCTTGCACCTATATTAGTAATAGCTGCTTTTACAGCTACCAACCTTCTATTGACATACCTTTCCCACCTGTCTTACAGATTGCCCCTTCCATTCTTTTGAGTTCATGCCCCCAATTCATGCACACATATGCAGATTTTTTATTTTTTTTGCTGTAGTAGAAAAACAAAAAAGGTGTCATTCCTACTTGTGTAAGCAAAAGTCAAAGTTGTTCTTTCTTCTTCTGTAACTTGTCTTAGACTTGGAATGGTGAGTCTTTTGGTTGCCAGAACCTCAGAAATCTGTGGAGTGAAAGCATCCCTCATTCTATCTGAAAAGATAGAACCAGGACAGTGTAGAGAGAAGACTTCTCTCAAAGGGTCTTAAAGAGACTCCTTACAACCCAGAAGAAAGTTCCATGTTGAAAGCAAAATCCTTTCTGAAGCCTGAACGACTCTTACAACCATACTCACAGAAATGGATGAGGGTTTTCTTTGCATTGCTCTAGATGGCAAGGATTCAAAGTACAGTTTGTAGCGTGTGTGTATCAACACAGGGGGCTAAAAGCCTGGGTCCCACAAGAGGCCATGACTCTTTCAGGCACTGGGCAAAAACAGAGCTGAAAATATTGCCTATAGGACAAAGGACTGAACAGAAATAGAGATGTAAAGTGTTGGAAATGGAACACAGGAGTCAACTGTTTATTGTTGTATAACTAAGCTCAAGAGGTGCAGTCCTTTTTTTTTCTAATCCCCTATTCTTTCTTTGTTTTTGGTTTTGAGTTTTGTTGGGTTTTGTTTGGTGGTTTTTGGTTTTTTTTTTGTTAGCTTTTGGTAGGTTTGTTTGTTTGTTTGTTTTATTTTAATTAAGCATGTTTGGAGGAAAAGTCTTACCTTTTTACAGTAATGTAGAACTTAGAGTCAAGATACAGTTTCAGGGGCTGGAAATCAGATCTCCCCACTCCCATGCCTAAACATTTTGTTAATGCTCCCTCCCCTTCTTGCCCAAGGGACTTGAGTTGAGCCCTTGGAGGGGCAAAGCAAGCTGAGCTCTGCAGCTGCGCTCCACCAATGCGGGGCAAATGCTGCAGGGAACAGGTCAACCCTGAGGGCACTGAAGCATTGGTCTGGGAAAGGGTCTGACCCCACAAGGCCACCAACCAAAACGCAAGTTTTGAAAGGACAGCCAGGTCAAAAACAGTGACACGTTCAGATTGTGAGTGGCTGGGTGTTAGGAGCTCATTTAATGAGGAAGGAGCATGGAGGATCAGCATTTTGAACGTATTCTCCCCAAAGTTGCTCTTGTCTCACTTGAGGCACCTCTATTCCTCTGTGTGTCTAGCTCATAGGAGCATCCCTTTGAGCTTGTCATGTTGATGGATGATTGCTGTTGTAACCTATCAGATTGGGCTGGGAATGTTGATACAAAATATTCTTCTGAAAGCAAATTAGATGTCGTCTTAAGGTGGTATTCATTCAGAAACGTTTTAAAAGTTGCACAATTAAGTCACCTGCAATATAGAGTGATCTTAAACTTATTTGGCAGACATTGCTTTATGAACTCAACACCATTACACTGAGTAGTTTATACTAATGGTCTACAAACCTGCAAAATTAGAGAAGCCTTGCAGTACTAGTATTGTTAGAAATAACACAAATGGAATTCCGTAAAAAGTTTATCAGATTAATTTCAGGCTTGCTTAGGAACTATACAAATATATGAAGAAAAAGATGGTAACCTCTTGAAAAGCTGCCTTTGAACTAAGAAACATTAAGATGCAGTTGGAAGATATTTTTTTTAATTTCCAGACCTAACCACTAGTATCCTACTGTAACTAGTAGTTATACCTCTGTTTAGCTAAATACATCTTTCTCTTTTTTTTTTTTTTTTTCTTAAAAAGGATTTTTAAAATGCTTTCAGCCCAGGATATTTTGCATTCCACTAGCAAGTTTTATGCACGGAGTTTGTCAGGCTCAAAATTTATTGAGATTGTTTAGGCATTACCAAGATTCAGATCTTGTAAGCAAGGTACCAGCATGTATGGCCTTAGTTAGCGCCTATTGAATCTAATGTGAGCTGAGCTAATGGAAGTTGACTTATCTCAATTTTTTCATCCTAACACCTAATGACTACATTAGGAATCTGCCCAAGATAAAAAAAGTGTGAAATATGCCTTCTAATTTCTAATGCAGATTTTTGCATAACAGGATCAAAACTGTTATCCTGTTGTGAATGTAACATCAGAGTAAAATAACAAGCATTTTACCAGATAACATGCAAGCTAATGTGACAAAAGCATTTTTACATTCATTTACAGAGTGACTATCACCCTAAAAAAACTCCTGGGAGACAAATGAAACAAACCAAAACAAAATAAAACTTTAATCATTTCCATAACAAAAATTTAACAACTGTGGCATACATAAGGAGGCTTAGAAGGAAGAAGAAAAGGAGAGGGGGAAAAGAGAAAAGATGGTAAAAAAAAAAAAAAGAACACTAAAATTCAACAAAGACTGTCGTGTCAAGAAAACAATGGTGAAAAATTACTCATTTCTCAGGAGAACAATTGTAATGAGAATGGGAAACCGGTACTGAACCAATTCTCTTCTCAATCTTCAGATCTTAATCATGTGATCCTCTTAGGATGCCAGAATCTAGTTTTCCTAAAGGCCTGTATAAGCATGTTCAGTGGAAAATCTATCTACCAGCAGGTGTCTTTTAACTTTATTTTGTCTTCAACATCAAATAAAGATTAGAAGAATGGCATGAATTAGTTGGTAAGTATTAGGAAAGCAGGTGAAAAGCAGGAGGATTGTGTCACAGTAAGGTTTCTCGCTTATCCACAGGCTGCAGCATTTAATTAGGGAGTTGGCCCAATCCTTCTGTTGGGGAATATAGCTCAATCAAAGCTCATCTTAATAAAAAATGACCAAAGATTAAATTGTATATATAGAACTTTGAATTTGGGATGCAACATTAAGTCATAATGAGCTTAATGAATTAATTGCATGAAGGTCTGCAATGGGTAACTAAAAATATAACTGATGAGTTACAAAGCAAATAGTTTTGCTGGGAGCATCAGGTCATTCTGATTATCTCAGGAGAAGGAGTATGGCTCTGCACAGATAATTCTGGGGCGTTTTTCCTTCGTGAGGCAAATAGATGATGATATTATTTTTTTTGGTCCCTCTATCCAACAGAAGGAAAAAGGAAAACCATATTATTTTCCTTTCTCTGCAGACCTTATGAATATTCCTTTCTGTCTCCCCATTACGTTGACAAGTTGGGTACATTCATTGAGAAAGTGAATCAATAAGGTGGATTTAAACACAGTGTTTGTTTTGGCTAATAACACACAAAAAAATCAACTATATTCCATGTAAAACTCGTAATGATTGTTCTACCAGAAAACAGGCCTTGGAATATAAACAATATATATTAAAAGGAGATGGCAGGACATAAATATATAACCGAAGCCATTACTGCCAAGTCTAACAGCGGGATATAGCAGCTTAGTGTACAAATTGTTTCAAACTATGGAAGCGTAATGGTAAGCCTGTTTTATTTTTAGGAAGCAGAATATTTTCATTGGGTACTGGATATCTTTGGGTACTTGGATTTGAAAGGACTGAAGAGTTTCAAAACGAGAATAAAATCCATATGTTATCATGTCACTATAAAATAAAAGATGTAAATAACCATGTTTGAATAGCTGTGGTGGTAAACCCGTGATCGTTATGGATCAGCTGTAGAAGTAGGTGAAGGTGAAGGTTTTATCAACCCACTGCAAATTGCTGACCGATTTCCAAGTAAACTTGATCACAATTAGCATATGCAGAATAGCTGCAACCAGGAGTAAGAGAAGGATGAAGGCTTCCCTTAAAAGCACGTGTTTGATAGAGACATTTTGGTTCCAGCCACCAATTTGCATCCACATCCTTTATCCTCTGGGGTGTTTCTTCTGCTGGAAGTGGCCGGTGCCGGGGAGCTCTGTCGTGGGTGGAGGGGTCATCTCTCCTCCTGAATGTGATCAATGAACTCAATTACCACCCCATTTCGGAGACTTTCAGCCTTAGTTTACAGTGATACATAGTTGCCGCCATCCCTGACGCATCTCCCCAAATTTCTTCAATAAATAAGAGGATACCAGAGAGAGCTCTGACTTTGTTTCTTTCTTTTTTTTTTCTTATTATTATTTTTTTTTTCTCCTCTCCCCTGCCTTTTTTTTTTTATTTTTTTTATTTTTTAACAGCTCTTCTGCGTCCCCAGTTGATTTTCTTCGCAAGGTTAGTTGCTAATACATTCCTAGCACCCATGCATTATTAATGCTCACCGCTCTCCAAGGTGGCAGTGACAAATAGGGAGCAAAATTCACTGACTAGTGGGGAATGTACTTTTTAGTCATGCTTGAATTTTTCAATCCATTCTGCTTGTTGAGGATTTTTTCAGTGGAGGTACTGTAGCAAAATATGATTGGG
>VXBW01001548.1:1030643-1113221 GCA_013400375.1 Thinocorus orbignyianus
AGCTGATGCTCCTGGCTTCTTTAACTAATTGAAAAATTTTCTTTACAAGAACAGACCTTCAAGCGCTTTGGCTGCTGCCACGAGCCTTATCATTACAGAGTTGTTACTTCCTCCTTTAAGGGACTGAGCTGGAGATTAATGGAAGGCTGCGCTGGCACTTTAGGATGAACTTTGCCTATTTTCAGTACACTGTACAAATACTAAACCACAGGTGATTATCAATGGCCTCAGATTGAAAACAAATGAATGCCTGCTTGGATTTTTTTTTCAGCTCAAAGGCAGTGCTTCATAATTTCATGGGATGTCACAGGGCTGAGCTGCATTTTCTCTAACAGAAGCTGAATTTAGTGATGATGAAAGGAAAGGAGAGTAGCACTGGGTTGATTTTTAAGGTGTAAGTTCTGCATGAGGGAGTTGTTCGTGGTCTGCCAAGAGACCAAGGTAAGAGATGATCTAGTTCTGGCTTTGGCACAATTTGCCCATTAGAAAGATGTTCAAAAGAGCTCTGACGTCTTGTAGAGCTACAGCTGAGGTGCTGGGGTGCTGTGAAGAAAAGTAATATCCTTCTAGCTCTGCCACTAAGACAGTAATAAGTTGAATACATAAGTAAGCTGAATTTCTTTAAGCATGTAGCTTAATTATTTTTTTTTTTTTCTGAATTAGAAGTCATACTTCAGCTTTGATGCTCCATGAGAGATGTGTGTAGTTGAGCCAAGTCTATCAGTCACCAAGCGCATCTAGTGATTTTCTAAAATGAGAAAAGGGACAGTAAATGACTGCCTTTTAAATAGAAAACCGACTTATATGTGTATTTTAAGAGTGGTGTGGGATATTTATAAAGTAATGGATTTATAGACTTGAGTTATAACCACGGAAACCTTTTGGCTTCAGCTGGTGGAATACAGCCTGTGAATCTTAACAACTATCTGAATCGTCTATAGGTTAAACATAACTATAGAAACCCATCAGTGTTTATGAATCATACTTTGCCGTCTGAAGTCAGAAAGGGTCCACAGCCTTAAGTGAGAGACCAATTTGGCATTAAGTATGAGCAGCTATCACTGTCACTTCGGCTTGATCATACAATAGCTATACATTTGAGTGCTGCCGCTGTTCTGCAAAGACCCGAGCACCAGCTTAGGTGCTAAAACCTGGCTGTTATGCTTGAGAGCTTGTAAATAGTCAAAATCTTTGCACTTAGCATACTCTCCAGGATTTACCCTCCAAGGTGTTACATTCTCAGAACTTAACCGAGAAATAAAGAGAGAAAGATTCTGAGGGCAAAACGGTAGCTTGCTAGTATTAATTTTAACCTTATATTGTCTGTGTCTGAACTGGAGTTGAAAGTTAAAGCTGTTTTTTGGAAACAGATGTACACAACACGGTTGTCCCAGGCTGCATTTTTTTCTGAATTCAGCTCTGCATCAGTGATGCGTTTCAGACCTTTTGAAGTAGAACTGTGCTGGGTTGCTCCGTACTTCTTGGTGTGAGCCAATTTCTGACCTCTTCCCCCAGCTTTTAGGGGTGTGGGGGGGAGGATTTAAGCTAAATTGGCTTTCTTCATTACCATCAGGTGAACTGTCTTTGAATTCCAGGCAGGAGTGAGCTTCCTCATTAGAAGTGCTCTAACTCTGCTCCTGCCTGTGGGGAGGCAGGTGCAAGAAAACCCATTTTTAACCCTCCATGGTTTGCTTAATTGCATTGGAGGGCTTGATTAAGAATGTATGGTGTTTACTTTAATTTGTGTGTTGTGAAATAGAAACTTAAGCAGTTTTTTTCTGTAGTGGCACTTTTTTCTTTTTATTTTTTTTCCCTGGGAACACGAGTGCAACATTAATAGCTGTTTTCAACAGAAAAACTGGTGAGTGGGCCTTTCTGGCAAGAAAGAGTCACGTAGATTATATTACATTGTGTGTCAGTGAGGAAGGTATATGTAGAAATAAACTTTAATACCATGAGTGAGGCTTTTATCTATTTATATCACCTCCTACATGAAACTACCCAGGCCAAACTCCCCTGCACAGGCAGTCCTGGGCACCTCATTCTCCACATGGAGAAGAAGGGCAGGATATCTTTTTTTAATGCAAGATACTCTTATTCTAGTCTAGTTAACAAAGTATCTCAGGAGCATGGTGTAGTAAACGAAAACAGATATTTGAGTCAGGCAGAGTAACTGGGATTTCCTCCCCCCATCATGCCGTGACTGTAATTTTCCAGCCCAATTAAAGGTTGGAAACTTAAGCAAGGAATCATAATTGCAGCAAAGGAGGAAAAACATAACAGGCAAATTCCTGTCCTTCATCCTTCGGGGAGCACAGGGGTGTGGGGAACAATGGGGTTGGACCTACCTTCTGCTGCAGGACCAGGACCCGCTCCCCCGAGGATGAGAGCCTCATGGGTCAGCATCACCCAACCCAGCTCGGTGGTGTTCCTCTCAGCTGTTTTACCTCTCAGTACCCAAAGCTGTAGAATTCAGCTGAGGCTGAATTCATTTCACTTGGGAAGTGCTTTAAGATGCTCGTTAGAAAGGTGTGATCATACACACCGACAGTGCAGGCCTGGGCCGAGCAGCTGTCTTTTCCCAGTTGCCAGAATACCAGCCTGAATGGCAGCGAATCCAAGCTCACCTTCTTCCTGGATTTATTAACTGAGTAATTAACAACACAACATTTATTTTGACCCAGAAGTTCCTCCCAAACCTGTTTCCCTCTGCATAACTTTGGTGCTGGTAAGATCGTCCCAGTGAGTAACCTGCTCTGTCGGGAGGTGTCCCTGCCCATGGCAAGGGGGTTGGAACTCCATGATCTTTAAGGTCCCTTCCGATTCTAACCATTCTATGACTCTATGATTAAATATGCAGAAATAATACTGCTGCTGGAAATCCATTGATGACCTGAGATATGAAGGGATTTACTTCCAACTTGTGGTGGGTGCTCATCATTTTCTGACTGAAGGCAGGGCTGGTCCCTGAGGGTGGAGGCAGATGTTGACCTTTTCCTCTGCCTTCCCACCACCATGGCATGGCTATTTTTCCCCTAGCAGCACCCAGAAACCTGAATTTGCCCTCAACTTTTTATTTCTTCATGAGGTATAGGTGAAGGAAGGCTGAAGGAAGTTCAGGCGCATTGGTCTGATGTTCCTTTCCATTTGTCAGACAACTGAGGCAAGTTTTTTTGTGTCTAATGCTAATTCATGTCCCTTCCTTCACCTCTGAGAGGTACTACTGCTCTTGGGACAGTGTAATCACAGCATTCCCCGTTAGTTACCTATGTGTGCCAAGACAGAAAACCTCTGTAAGATTCTTATTTTGCTTCCGACGTTTTTGCCAGCAGAGGTTTGTTTTTCAGATAAATGGTTGCTATACAGCTCATTCTCACAAATTACAACTCCTGACTTCCTAGTTGGCTGGAAATGGGTGGAGGTTGCTAACTAAACTGATAATAAGATGCCAGTGGGTGGATGTGGAGGCAACATCTGTACGTCTGATCTCATGTGCTGATCTCGTGTACTGGCAGGGACGTGCATGACACTTTGTTATTCCAGAAGTATCTCAAGGACATAAAATTCCGACAGCTGGAACCTGGTCTGGAGCGTCTGCGTTGTAAAAGTGCTCTCTCCTGCAGCTACGCTGGGGCTTTCTGGCATTAACAGAACAGGAAAAAATGCCCTTATTTTTAGTTCAATTAACTTAGTAGCAGCACGGGTGTGTGTAATGCATGAGGAAGATGTAAGCATGTATGTATACATGCATACAGTGTGTATCTATGTGCCTATAGATTCCATATTTGACCACAGCTGGATGGTTGTAGACCGTTACCTGAGAGGGAGACAAACAAGAGTTTCCTTTATGTGGATGAAAGACTGTTCCACCTGGAACAAAAGCACTGCCAGAAAGGAAAACACGCTGTTGGCCATAGAAATTAGATGGCCCCCATCCATGAGTATGGTTCAACTGCTTTGCACTATTCCAGCACCTGGAAAAGCAGCTCGCCAGCCTTTCTCCAGCCTCCTGCTTAAAGGGAAGAAAAAATACCCTTCAAGTGTACGGGCAGTAAACAGCATGGATTTCTAAAAGAGAAATCCTGACAAAAGGCTCCCCGTATTTATGTACAGTGCAGAGAGATAATGCGATAGCTGTAATACCATTTGTATTTTGGTACTTTTTTGGTACTTCATCACTCAATATTTACTTCAAAGATCACTCTGGTTGAAAGCAGAAAATGGTAACAGTAAGGTTAGCTCAGGGATCTGAGATAGGTCTGATGGTATTGAAGGTTTTAATTCTGTGGACGCTGCTGCAGTGACATTTCCCAAAAAACTAAATCTGAGTACATGAAGGAATCAGTGAAATAAGGAAGACGATCTCAAGAACCGTCTTTTGCTTCTGACTTCCTTTTAAAACCCTCGCTTGCCTTCAGTTCTTTCTCTCCGGCTTCCCTAACTGGTCTTTTGCACTTTGCAATTTGGAAAACAATGATGTCATTGGAAGCATTAACAGCAATAGTCATAGTGCTACAGTTCATGCAAGCTGTTATGATTTTTGTACAAGGAGAACCCTTAACCAGGAATTTCCATTTTTTTTTTCCTTTTTTATTTTTATATTTTTTTTTAAATCATGATTTTTCCACACTGTGGAGGGATGGGTCACAGAAGCTGTCAGAAATGGAAGTTTACCAAATGCCCCCTTCGCCCTACTGCCACCCTGGAGATCTGGGATAACTAGTGATGGGTGGGAAGGAGTTGGGAGCTGGGCCTCCAGGGGGAAAATGTGGGAAAGCTGCTGCTTCTTACCAGGAAAAAAAGGATTTTTCCAGTCTGCCCGGAGGATAGGTGACTGTGTTCATGGCACAATCAGCTGGGAAGGATGTTTCTGGCCTTCCAAGATGGGAATTGGAAAGCTGCTTTGACCTGAGCCCCCTGGTATCTTCCAGTGTGAGAGGGAAGAAGTTACTAATAGGAAAATACTGAGCTCTCTGCAAATACTTTGCTCCTCTGAGGTGCCAGTGACAGATACTATGTGGGATTTTGTGTGTGAGATGGTGGTTTTGTGATGGGGAGAAAAAAAATACCACCCAGAGAGTTATTTAAATATAGGTCACGCTGTGAAAAAAAAGTTTGAGAAGCCAGAGCTGAATCAGTTTTCCAAAGCCTTGTTGTTCTCCTACCAGTTTGGGATTTTTTGTGAGAAATGATCCCAGGTTGGGAAATCCAGCCCAGGCTGGAAGGGGAACCTAACTGGGGAACTCCTTTGTAGCTGTTGGTATCATCTACCTTGCAAAAGGGACTCCTCTGCAGTGCTGGTAAGATGCCAGCAGCTGGGG
Source organism: Thinocorus orbignyianus (assembly GCA_013400375.1). Lineage (NCBI taxonomy): Eukaryota > Metazoa > Chordata > Aves > Ciconiiformes > Thinocoridae > Thinocorus > Thinocorus orbignyianus. The sequence continues at coordinate 1,035,965 of VXBW01001548.1, forward strand.
GTCTACTGGTGCCAAGGGTTAAACCAGCAGAGAATCTGACCCCATCCTTTCTAAATAGGCAGTTATGAGTGAAAACATACTTGCCCTTAATACCACCAAAGCCACAAAGTCTTTGTTTTTAATTTGCTGGAAATTTAACTCAAATACAGAGCCCAACGTGTTAACACAGAGAGATTTTGGGCTGGGGCAAGCAATTTAGGTTGGTTTTTGTAGCACTCCTCAGTGCTAACATTCTCTTCTCATTGACTGAATCACAGATGCCTTTTCTGCAGCAACATCATTTGCCTCTATTTCTTATTTCTTTCAAAAGTCAACAAAATTATAACCATTGTATTCATAATACACTGTGATCCGATGCACCAAAGGAAAGAATAAAGTCTGGCTCTGTACACAGAGTGAAGGTCTAAGACCACATCTGCTTTAGTTGCACAATCTAGGTTCTTATAAAGTGCTTTAATATCCTTTTTTGGTTTTTCTTATCTTTTTTTTTCTTTTTTTTTCTTCCTTTTTTTTTTCTTTTTTTATTTACTTGTGTATAATTCATGTGGAAGTGACTGTTTTGTTTGAATAGTATTTGGCTTTTAGAAGAAAACCAAAAAATGGATACACACCAGCCTGCTGTGACAGAAAGGAGTTGAATTGGTATTTAAACGAGGACAATTTCTGCGGATCTTTTTTGACTATTAGATGAGATGCCGTTTAATTTTCATTGCTCTAAATTAGTCCTGTAGGAGGAGGCCCTCCTTTAAAGGCAAGGCTGATAATGAAGCTCGGGGACTGATTCTGGGCTGGTATTAACGTACGCTAATTCTGTCACATTCTCCTCCCTCAGCTGAGGAGTTGCCCCCACCCCTGGTTTTTGAAAGACTCTTGTTTGGTTCTCAAAGCCGTAATAGAAAAAGCAGAAAAACCTCATCAGCCAGGAGTGAGTCCAAAGAAATTATATAAATCATTAGGAGTGGAATGAATTGTTTCCTGTGATCTGCAGACAGCCAAGAGGCTGTTCCTGCCGGCGCGGGGCTGGGGCTCTGCCATCTCGGTGACGTCCCCACGCTTGACGGGTACCTGCTGTCCACGCAGAAGAAGAGCGGGGGAGCCGAGGGAAAGCAGGGGGGAAAACTCAGAAAGGAGGAGAAGCAGATATCTGCTTAATTTTGCTTCTCCTGCTTTGAAGCAAAATTAACCGCCTTGATTAAATTGTGGTGCGAGCTCTGATCCCATCTGTGCTGGAAGGCAATGGCTGGTCTCTCTTGTCGGAGGCAGGGAGTGGGTGCCCAAACCTGTTTCTTGGTGACATTCTATTTCCCGAAAGGCACCGGGAAGGATTTGGATCTGGAAGCAGCCCACATTTGCAGCTGCACTATTGTGATGTGCATTTATAGGTTCCCGCCGCCTTATGAATTCGTACATTTTATCACAGTGAACCAGCTTTTCCATTCCAGGTAGTAGATAATAAATAACCCCTACATCAAATGGTACAGGGAAATATTGAGTAGAAACAGCAAAAGAGTATCAGTTAAATCACAGAATCAAAGTTTTTAGATGTCAACAAACAAGCAGAAAGTCTACATTATGTAGTGGTCAGAAAAAAAATTGCTGTAAGGAACGTATCAGTTCCTCTTGAGCTGTCCATCTACATCAGATCAATAGCCCTTCCAAGCATGGGACATTCAGGCTTTCAGCTTGAGAAATTGAAGTTCTCAAAATAAGTCAGGGTTGTAACACAAGTCCATCATTGTGTGTCACAGAAATGAAATGAGTTGTCTCCTGTTCGATTGATGACTGACATAAAGCTGGGAGGAAGAAAGGGGAAAATAAACGAGACATGGGTAGGTTGGTTGGTTTGTTGGGTTATTTTCTCTTTTTTTTTTCTTTTTTTTTTTTTGAAAAGTTGTTACGAACACTTCTGTCAAAAAGTTTCCACTAAGGGATCTGCTTTCATTTTCATGTACATGCCTAGTTCCCATTACCGATAATAGGAGTTAGATGGTGAGGGGTGGGAGGAGGGATGTGTTGGGCGATGCGGTACTGCTGCTACTCAGCAAGAGCACACGATACAAGGGATAAAAAATAGAGATGGAGCTTTTCTTAAAAGAAATTTTTAATAAAATAAAATAAAAATGGCCAGGGACTATATAACTAGTAGCTTATGATACTTTTAATTTACCACTTGGTAATGACAAATGAGTAAATAGGCAGATTTTTGGCCCGTTGAAGTATATAGACTTGAGTGTAGCAGGAAGAAGCCCACATCTGAATCCAGTTGGGTGTTCAAGCCGTTCATACAGGATCTATGTTGCAAGTCCGGGAAGTGGCTGCACATTTACAGTCCCAATAGGAACCAGGTATAAAATTTGGCTGGAGATGTAAGTTCAGGCTTCAATCTATCTTAAAACCAGGAGGCTGCAGTTGACAGATCCAGGGCTGGTCCTACAGATGTTCCACTGACATTCAAACCAGCAATGCTGAAATTAATCTAGCTCCTCCTGTCAGCTCTGCTCTGTGAAATAATGCCTGTGAAGAATGATCTGCAAATTTTTTAGTTTTATTGGTTAAAAAGGCCCCTACAGTGCTTACAAACAGGCTAACAAAATCAATGCCTGATGCAGTTACTAGCTGAGCAGCTTGTTGATGTTAAAGGAAATAACTTTGTTATCCAAAGTACAAGTGCTCCTCTATTATCCAGGCTTTCAAAGCGATTGAGCCTGAAATGTATTCTACTAGTGTATATAGATACCCCTGCTACCTTGGAGACCAGGCAGTTTCAATACATTAAATATAGAAACTATGGTTTCCATTGCCTAGAGTGATAAAAATGGAGACAGAAACAATGGTTGGGCTTAGGTACATGCTGGGAAATACTGAAATCATGTTTCTAAAAGTCTCAAGAATTGGTGATTCCTTGTTTTCATTGTTTTTTTTATGGAAACAATGCTTTTGGGCTGGAGTAGGGTGGTAAGAGAAACCTGCTCACTGGAGCAGGATGCTGAAAGGAAAGGGTTATGCTACTCGGATTCGGTGTACTGGAGTCTTCAAGGATGTTGCCTAACAACTTTGAGTCTCCAAAGATTGGTCTGTAGGGCATTAGCAATCACACCTAATCAGGCGAGCTGTAGCAGACCTGTCTGTGAAGCTTTCTGATGCATCTGAATCAAAACAGTTAGTTTGCAACCAGATGGTATATAAAGTTTGTCTCAGTGGATGTGTAGGCAGTACCTGTCATCATTAGGGATGCACAGAAGAGTTATCAATTTTCTTGCCTTGAGAAAGCATGTTTGCAAAACCTGAAGTGAGCTGGAAAGTTATAATGTTCAAATTAATGAAAAAAATCAATATAATATTAAAAAGCTATAAAAGATAATGTTAAGTTCAATAACATCAGTTTGATCAGAGATTTAGTGGATCACACACACCCCATAACAGGATTACACAAAAATTAAATAATAACTTCACACATCTCTATAAGAAGTATGTTTATATGATACACCAATCAGACAGGGTGAAGTAGACATAGTTTACTACATTCATGTAATTAAATAAAATTAAAATAAAGCTGATTGAAATGGAGGCAGATGAAAAGCAGCTGGATTTTTTAATCTGTCTTGTAGAACAGCAGAATTAGAACTTTTAACCAAGTAAATCGGAATTTTTCTGAAAACAGTTTAATGAAGTAAAATGGTATTTCTCATTGAATAAGTTGTTCCCCACATACTTCAGTCATGAATATTTTTTTCACATTATTTTTTACAAATGCACTTGAATGACATTTTATCTTCCAAAATTTTAAATGAAGACATCAAAAGGATTGATTATGGAAGTAGTCAACCATTATGCTTTTATTTTTTCAAATGGTGTTCCTCTTGTTACTGTTACACCTCCTGTTCTCAAAGAATAAAAATGATGAACTGGAGGTTGGCAAAGAATTTTTATTGATCTGTGAGTTTACTGGTAGCATTTGAAAGAAAACTACCTATAATGGGTTAGACAAACTTCTCTGGAAGAGCAGGCAGTTCAGCGCCTTGGGAAAAATGACCTTTCTAGATCCTTTCAATCCCTTTTTGTCTCTGATTCTACTTAAACTTTCAAAACATATTGCAAGTCCCTGTAGAATTTCCTTTATCACATGTATTTTTATAATGTGTTTTTTAAAAAGGACTTTTTAACTCGGCAAAAGTACATTGTAGATAAACTATCGACTGTCATTGGAAAGACATCGTTTGTTCGTTTGCTCGTGTTTTCCATATGTGAAGTCATACACGAAATGATGCCTTCTGGGGCATTACATAGAAAAAGATAAACAATTGGAAGGGCCTTCAATCTTGTCATTCCCTTGTGTAACAGACTGATAGGCGTCCACTGTCGGGGAAAGCTCAATGCTCTCAGGACAATTAACTCCTTCTACCTAGGTTTAGCCTGAATGATAGCTGGGAGACCCACGTGGCTTTGCACAAGGATATAAAGAATACTAAAATAGAATAAATTTCTGTGTTGGGAACTTTGCATCTTTTTGCCAGCTCTGACGTGGGATGCTCAAGATCTTATTATCCCTGGGCTGGTACCTGAGAGAGTTATTTCTGCCTCTGAAGTGTGGGTACAACCACTGTGTGTTGTGGCCCAAGCACGCAACAGAGAATCGAACCATTATGTCTAAAGAGAAAGATGTATTCATGGTTTTATCGTACTTGCCATGATCAGCTGCTTATTTCTGAGCTGTTATGCTACAGATTTTCTGCATTTGGCTTCAGACACCGCAGAAGAACAGCTGGGAAATCAGTGAAGCAGCAGAGCAGAGTGGTTACAATAGAAAGAAAAAAAAAAACTCACCGACAAACCTTATTGAAAGAAAACTGTCCGAGGCAGCCCCATGGTGCCCTTTCACACTGAGACACTGTCCCAGGGAGCCCCCTGGGAAATTGCAAGACATATTTTTCCCTGATAACAATGTAAAAAAAGCACAAAAGTACACACAACATCTCGCTGTGTCGGGTTGCTTTAGGAAAGCGATACGGTGAGACCGTGCGCTTTGCCATAGCTTTAATAACACCGTGCTAGATTCAAGATGCTAAAAAATAAATAAATAAAAGTAAGTAAGAGCCTCACACAAAAAATGGCTAGTGTCTCATAGAGGGCTCGTTTGTTAACTACTGATGAGATCCTGTGTACAGTCATGCTGCCCTGAGGAGTTTATAATACCAGAGCCTGAGCCTACAACATTTCCTAAGTACTGCTGTGAATAGCCTTGTGGGACTCCAGTAATTGAGGTAACTGTGTTACTTCTGGACTAGATCATGCAACTCTTACATCAGGCATTAAGCACTTACAACAGTAGCCCCATTCACTTTACTGATGGCTTTTAGGCTAAAAAGAAAAAAAAATCCCAAAAAAAAAAAAAAAAACCACCTCAAATTGTAATCGCAAAGTTACTTACCCTTGAAAACTCAGGATACTCACTTGCTCAGGGCAGAATGGAAAAATGTAAGGAGGTTAGCATAGATAGCAGACAACAAATGAACTATATATAAAGCTAATCTCTCCTCTTCTGGTAATTTTGCTCCCACTTCCAGACAATCAAGCCTGGTTTTGCAAGTGACTGCCAAAAGACGCTGCTACCGTGCATGCGAGTGGGTTTAGCTCCAATAAATAGTTACGGGTTCCAGTTAAATCCAACCCCCTCCATCATGGATGTGCCTCCAAAACACCTCCTGCTTTGACCCAAAAAAATTTGCAGTGATGCCTGGACCCCTGATGTTGACCAAGACTGCTCCATCCTGAGCAGGGCTCTATTTCCCATATTAAAAGTCAGTTTCTTGGAAGAGGAGTGCTGAGCGTGGAAATCCATTAGATTTGCCTATGTGCTGATGAAATCCTAGCTCCATGTAGTGTGCTATCTTGTACATTCTCCTTTTGCAAAAAAACCCTGTATTTGTGGCAATGGTGCCACCAGTCTTGTAGCCTTGTATTATCTTGTAGTAAACAATTTCATTTATTATTTTTTTATTTTTTTTTTAACACTGAGAAGATATTCTGGCCAGAATTCACCTATAAATGCAGCTGTATTTTCATTCCAGATGTGCATCTGGGTAGTGCCTCAGGAAAGATGTCCCACTGTATGGAGCAAAGGGTCTATGAATCTATGTTCTTGCAGAGAGACCCAGCAGAAGTACATCGAGGTCTGTAGCTTTGAGAACATCCTGGAGTTCAGGTCTTCTCCTTAGTACCTTCAGTATTTGCTCAGTCTAGAATAACCTTTGGAAAGAAAGGGAAAATTTTTGCAAATTTTTGCTTTCAAGACCTTTTTACAGGTATGCTCATCACATTCCTAATTCGGAATAACTTATATTTTTGAACTGTATTTCTTCTTTTTTAACCTACAAGATACTCACTTACTGAGGTCACTGTCCTGCAGTTCTTTGTGAGTCTGCATCTCTGTATCTCTGTGGTGTGATGTTGAAGGGACATCTTTGGGGCTTTTGTGGAGCCACGTGTGTTTATTCACCTTGATCTCCTGATATAATCAGGTTTTAAATGACAAATTGCAACTGTTGGGCAATGGCACCTTTATTGCTAAGTACAGTTCCGTGTTCCTCTCCAACTATTTTACTGATTAAGAATAATTATGCCCTCCGTAGTTACATTCTTTTCCTGAGCCAAAAGATTATCATGTGGATCACTTGTGAGGTCTATAGAGTAAGAAGACAGGTTTCACAAAGTCATTTTTTCTATCACTTTTTTCAAGAATTTAGTAGTTTCTTTAGGAAACCTGAGAGCTGTTCTTGACAAACTGTTATGGTTTCACATCCAGGATTCTGCTTGTTGTTTCTGGAGTTACTGCTGTTCAGGACAGACTTGTTGATCTGGATGTCCTTTTACTTTTGCTAGCTGTACCGACTTCACCCTTGGAGGTCTGTAGGACCCGAGTGGATCAAGCCCTGAGCAATCGGGGCAGACCCAAACTTGCTGGGGCAGGAGGACTGGAGACCTTCTGGTGTTCCTTCCTACTTGAATTACTCTACGATCTTATAATTTTTCCACTCATCTAAGTGAAAATTGTTGCTTAGTTGAGCAGCTAAATTTTGACGCTTTGCTTACTGGGCAAAATACTAGTGAGAGTCCACAAGAACGTGCAGACTTGTGGACCCTTAAATCTTGCAGTGCACTGCAAACTATTCACACGAGGACCACGTATGGACTATCCTGGTGATACGTCTCCAGCTGCTGTGTTTAAGGGCTCTTTGTATGTATGTCAGTGGAAAATACTTAATTCTTTTGTAGCAACCTCTTTTTCTGGAAGACCTATCGTCCTCCCGTGGATCAATTTGTCTAAAGGAATGTAATCTATATTTGCTTTGCAGTAGGTACTGTAGCTCTCAACTCTGCTTTTAGCTGATTCAGCTCCTATTCAGCTTGCTTTGACCTCAGAAATATTCCCCGCTAACTGTCCTCCTGTTCACTCCAATTTGTACTGCCTAAATGCTTACTGCTGAGTGTCCCTCTGGCCATTTTGAAAGGTGTTTCATCACACTACAATAAACGTGAAATACTGATGCACTCAAAACAGCAGAAAAAAGAGAAGAAAAAAAAAAAAGAAAAAGGCAGCTGCATATCGACATGGGACCAGACAGGGGCATTTATTACACTTTACTTTCCTACCATTGTCTACCTTTGGCAAAGGAAGACTCCAAGGGTCCCTGGTGGTCCAAGCCAATCAATACTACACAGGAGTTAAATTAGACCTCAAGTCAAGCACATATCTACCTTGGCTGGGCTACCTCCAACCTAAAGTCCCTGGAAAATTTACATTTTTCCACTAAGTTAACCAATAACAGAGTGAAATGAGTGAGAAAAAAGCAGCTGTCTAGTCTGCATCTTGTTTCATTATCAAATGGATGTTGTCCAAACAGCAGCTAAGGTGCCTTATGAGAAAGACAAACAGGCTGATGGATAAGCAGGCCAGTACTTATCAGGCATTATAAGTAAAACATGAAAAGATAAAATTAGAGGGTGCTTAAGGAAATCCAGGGCCTTGATGGCTGGAGAAGGAGGTCATATGAAGTGAACAACTGCCCCCAAAAATATTCAGAAAATATGTTGTTCTACACAACAATCTCCAGTAAGTGATCTGCATTTGTTAGATTACAAGCTGAGAATATATAAATATATAAAATAAAACAAAGACTGTAACCATGCACTAATAAACTAGTAACTTAACTGGCCATAATATCCTTGAATATTAAAAAAAATAAAATAAAAAAATTAAAAAATCCAACCTAAGCAACCAAAAAAGTGCCAGAACACCAACAAACATACAGCACACCCAAAAATAGAAGTCTTTCTATTTATGCCAAATATTTCATTCAGCGGGAGCAAAGACACAGTCCAGGTGCTTAATCTGTGCGAACTTTGTTGCTTTATTATTTTAAGAATTTGAAATGTATTCCTCAGATGTCAACCCGGCACTTCAAGCTCAGGCATCGCGGACAAGCGCGTTCTGTATCTTTTGAAGAGCTTTGCTTGGTTTATTTCCAAAAGAGCTCATTCCTACCCATTTGCCGGTGGAGAAAATTATTTTGAAATATGAAACAGGTAAACCTTAACGTGCCAGATGTCTTCGTCATGTAAGCAATTTAAATTCAATTTGTGGCAGAAAATGCAGGCAACTTCTGGATCAATAGGCTGCATTCAGCGGGGCTGACATACAACACCTGATACATCGCCAACCTGGCTGGGCTCTTATTACTCATACCTGAGGGACTTTCCCTGGCTTTTATCGTTAGGTAAAATCTCCTAGGATTACAGGTACTTAAAGCTAATTAGGTCTGCTCTGTTACCCTCCATTTGAATGCCCTCTGCTTCCGCAACAGTCAGTTTATTTGCCTTTTTGAAGGAGATAATTGCGGTGGCACACGCCAGCGAGGTAGAATGATGGCCTCTCACAAACACCCACACTACACCACCCCTCCTATCCTGCAGGAGAAGGGTGATGAGATAAGAGCTGGAACAATAGCTGCCCAAGGGTTTACCTTGTTCACTCTCCTTGCTTTCTGTCAGATGCCTGCCTTTAAAGTGGTAATTATGCCACTAGAAAGAAGGGGTTGCAAACAAACAGGACTTTGCTCCTCCCCAGATGTGCGAAGTAAGGCGTCTCAGTCCCCAAAGCTCCTTCATGAATACCTGCACCTCGCTGGTGTGTGGAAGGTGGTCCAAGACGTGCAATGGTCTCACATGTCAGTCCTTCTCTAGATGCTAACACCACACAACTAGTAAAAAAAAAAGTATTTTTCATACCAGTACATTTAACCAGAATTCAGAATGAAATTTAATCATTACTCAGATTTGTAAGAATTATTATTATGTATAGGGTTAAATGCTGGAAAAATTGAGTTCTTATTTTGCCATTTAACAATTCTCCCTTCTGTCTGTGAGCTCTGAATCTCCCATTATTGTGTTTCCTACAAATATCCCAGATACTTATAAATATTCTATTGCAATGAATTTTATATGACCCTTCAGTTCTAACAGCGGAAGCTGCATTTTGAACTTAACCTAAAATCCAGTACAGTAAAGCCAATTTTTAAATGTAACCTTTCCACCAAGTGGTAAAGACAGTCATAAAGTCACTTATTATTGCTCAAGTCCCACTTGACATATAATTGATCCATCTCAAACCCCCATCCAAAAATCCAGAGGCAGCAAATTTGCCCTTCCTGCGTGCTCAATGTGTAGAGGCAGAGCATTATCTGGCACTCCCCAACTGGGTGCAAACATGGAAATATGCATTTTAGGAAAGGGAGCACAAATGAAAAATTGGGAGACACTCATCTCTCACTGAGATTCAGCATGAGGAAAAAAATATCAAATTAATAACTGGGATGGAATCTCAGATAGAGGCAGACAGTCTCCTTTCTTTGTATCGTTATGACAAGTCCCAGTTGTCCAGAGAAGTTGGTTGGATGGACCTTTGGAGACTGTCTGGTGTAGTCTCAGACTTCAAGCAAGAGAACTTTATCTGTTTGAGTCTTGAAAACCTCCTCACATAAGATCCCTGAAACTTTAGGAAATAAACCATTAAGTCTCTTTTCGGAATGTGGTGTTTTCCAATAAATGATGAAATGTGAAGTAGTAGCTCTGAGGACAGAGGGAAGGCCAAAATGGGCTAAAGTTATAAGCAAGATATGATATTTAGTCTGGGCTTTGACCTTGGTGTGCACTGAGAAGGAAAAAGAAAAATTCTCTGAAAACCAAGACTCATGCTACCACAGGCAGGTTCATTGCAGTCCTGAAGGTAGGCTTAAAAATTGTTGCTATGTCTTCCAGCATCAACCAGCAGTTTTTACGTGCCACGTTTGTATCCTGTTTCTTATAAATAGTCCATAGAAAAATTACAAATTTCCCAAAGCACAAAGTAAAGGAGCTATGACTCTAAAAAAGGGTGAGGAAGTCAGTGAGGATTGGGAATAACCTGTAGTATTTTAAAAAATGATCCAAACAACTCTTCACAATTATAATCATATTTCCAGTCTCTGAAAATATTTATATATGGTGTTTCTAGCATATAGTCTTTACCTCAGAAACCAACGATCATTGTAAGAACTAGATATTGATATCAGATGAAAATATGGTTGAATAGACTTTAGGTTGGATCTATTGAGAATAATGTAGTTCTCCCATGTGTTTCCTTTCACAATAATCCCTCAATATATGGCACTATCCAAGCCCATTATTGAATATAAAATTATTGTGTGTCACTGTTGTTTCCACAAAGTTATGAATCTACTGTGAGATACCTTTGTGATGAAACACTACTTGTTTATTGACCAGAAATGCTGAAGAATAGAAAGATTATCACCAAAACTCTCCCATAAATTCAAGTGACCGAATCAAGACATTTTCAGCCTAGCTGGAATTTTTTACAGATCTCAAAATGATCAGAGTGAGGGGATGTCATCTTCTCGGCACAGGAAGGTGCTTGGGGGAAAGGATACACACTGCTTGCTCATGGAAATTGCCGTAAATGACTTTTTGGTCTTCACTTAAAAACTCTACACAGGCAGAACACAGTTTTCCAGGGTGTCATACTGCCTTCTGAGTGGTGGGAACTCTTTATTCATCTTGTGGTTTCTTAGTACGTTGACTGCACACCTTCCAAACTGCCACAAATGAGGCAGGGACTTTGTACATAGAAGCTGTGTTAATTATGTGTATCTGAAACCCCTGTGGAAATTATTATGGGATCTCGTAATGATTTGCTGTATCATAACATATATGCCCCGATCCATTAAGTCACTCATGAAAGTGCTTAATTTCAGCCCGTCATTTCAAATCTTGCTTCAAGATCAACCTTGACTCTGGAATGATGTAAGTGAATTAGCCTGGAGCCTTAATATAGTCTTCTTGTATGATTTCCTTTATTTTTTTTCAAAATGAAGAGGGGGTAAGAATAACTTCAGAAGTTGTGTCATGTGGCCACAAGTCTTGGGCAGAGCTGGAAAATGGAGAACTAGGGCAGAGCTGAGCTAACGATGTACCTGGAGTATGTGTTTGTGGGCCAGCCACTGATGGCACTGAGACACGCACCTCTCCAAGGGTATTTTAAGTTGTTTGCAACAGGAGATGCACAGACTCGGAATTTGTGAGCATTGCTGTAAAAGATGGCCTCTGACATGCCATTTGTGCAGCATGTAGTGCCTCCTCTATACTTCCAACACCTACTGGTGGATTGCTGGCAGATTGCTTACAGATAGCAAAAAAAGAAATGAGCAGTAGTGTCCTCCCAGGCTGACCTGGGACAAGTTTGACCTCGGAATATGGCCATAGTGGCTTTGCAGTCATAACCTCTTGATGGTCTCTTTTGGGCTGTCGTTGGGAGGGAAATATTCCCTCCTGTCTAGCAACCCCACCACCTTTTGCTCTTGTGTGTCTTCTCTTTGTGCCTGTCTGTCTGTGGCTACCCTTTCTCATTTTGTTTCCAGTTCCTCAAGCATTTCACTATATCACTTTCCCCCCNAGCAGAGCAGTATGTCCCACCAGCACAGGGAGAGCACGAGGTCGTTTTAGAGGCCCCCAGCAATGGCACCAACCGCGGCACCACGCACAGCCCGGGGGTGAATGAACCGTGCTCCCTACGTCTGAAATCTGTGCATCTCATTGCAAATTCTGAGAGTATTTGATGGCCTATGACTTGACCATGTTTGGGTGAATTTTCAGGGGAACAGTAAAACAGGGCAAGTCTTTGGGCATCGCAAAGGTTGTCCCTGCAGGATTCAACATCTCAAGTCAAAGCAGGGCGGGGGGGTCAGAAAACAATTAAATGCATTTTTTTAGTCTGAGCAAAGATTTTAGAAAAAAAAAATAAATATTATTTGACCTGACCTGCTAAAATGAATAATAAAATAAGAAACAGGTGTTGGGCATGTAGTCCTTCATCACTCTTCATCTTCTAATTGTATTATATACCTGACACAGCAACAGCCTTATCTCTGCTTTAGTGTTCTAACATGCAAAAAAAATTCCCCTTGTTTTCCCTACCATCAATCTGAAATGTAGCTAAACTGTTTACGCTGAATTTTTCCAAGAATTAGCCCTGACATAAGCGCTCAGGATTCAGCCAGTGCAATTACAAGTCTGTGGGATCATAAGTGACAGAAAACAGGGTTTTATACTGGAAGGCGTCAGGCATCCCTCCGTAAGCACACGGGGAGAGAGGGGAAAAAAAAGAAAAGGAGAAGCAGAGGGAACATATGTTGTAGACAATCCTGCCTCCCGTAAAACTGCGGTTGAGTCAAGCAACCTGTTTAAAAACAATGTATTCCTCTAACTACAGCCACCTGGCTTGTAATTATAGTCCTCATTAGAAACTGCTACAGGTCTTGAGTGATTAGTTATTGTTTATAAACTGTTCGACTGTAGACCACCTGTTTTCATATACTACTGCACCTTCTTCTTGCCTTGCTGCATCACCTCTATTAATAGAAAAGCACCTGTTTCCTGATGGTGCAAAACTAGAGATAAACACGTATGTATAAGCGGCTGGGGGAAAGGTCTTCGTGAAGGACAACCAAATATATTTGTTGCTATTAAGCTGTCTCTAGTCGCAGTTAGAGCATTTGATGAAGTTGCCCAGCCTCGCGTCTCTCGCTGGCACGTAAGACTCCCCCAGCAACTGACGTGGTGCTCTTGGAGAACATTTATAATTAGCCCTCAAGAGACTGGGAAATCTGGAGAAATAAAACATGAGGTTTGAAGCCCGACGCTAATTGCTAAAGAGTTAAACGCCTCCTCCATCCAAAAGCACCCAACAGGAGAAGGAAAGGTGAGCGGCGTGATGCGCAGACGCGGGAGGTGAGGCATGAAGGCCGCCTGCCTCAAATCAACACAAGGGTCGCTGCGGCCCCACTGGCAAAGGCAAAGAGGAGGAGGAGGCACTGATTTTCTTAAGGCGATTCAGTCATGTAGACAACAAACTCATGCTACAGTTAAAGCATTTCGAGCCAAATTCTGCTCTGAGTCATGCTGACCTCAACTGATTTATTCTCATTACTGAGAGCAGGATTTGGCCCCTAGACCACAAAACTATAAATAGTCATCCCACAGTTAGATTTCATATATGTCCATGAGTGCTATATGAGATCTGGTTGGTTTTTTTTTGGTTTTGTAATACACTGAGTTGTCCACCTAAGTTTTGAACTGAAAGTGGGCTTTGTCCCCGAGAACTTTTGCTCTGGGAGAGGGGACACATGAGAGGAGAGGCAGAACTGGAGGCACCAGGCTGGAGTGAGCAACAGCGTGGCAGTTCCATCCGGAGGAACCGGCCGTAGGCTGGCACACTGTGAGATGCAAAAGTCACACTGAAGCCAGGACACCTTCAGCCCAGCTCAGACAAGCGGAAATTCCTTTTGTAGAGGAATGAAGTCCGTTTTAGGGACTGTATTGGGTGTTTGCAGTAGATTAAGTGCCAGGTGATGCCAAGGGCAGCAGGAGCTGAATCCTCTAATGGAATGGTGGAAGATACAACCTTCCAAGCTTCTCAGAAGCCTTTTCCCTGCTCTGTTTTAAGCCTTGACCCTTATTCAGTGTAATATTTACTGTGGTAGTTTCTCAATAAGCCCATTGTAGTGAGCCTCCCCCATCAGCTGGTGCTGTATTTAGGTATCCCCACACTCCCCACGTGCCGGCTTTCTTCTCCTTATGAACTGGACCATAAGCTGCCCGAGCATGTGACCCAGAAACACAATAATTTGGTTTCTAATGAGAGTTTGGCATATTTGCTGATCATCCTTAAGCACACATTATTGCTCATAAGCAGTTGGTTTTGCTTACTCATTTATTGGGTAACCGTTAGTTTCCAATATGAGATGGCACATCATGAAAAATTAGGGGATAACACAGTCTCAACAGAATGCCAGGAAAGTTTTCTGTATTAAGACACAGTGGCATGATGAACAACCTAGTCATCACCCTGTGTTCCCACACAGCAAATGTTAGGCACCTGTGCATAGCAATGAATCATCTTATCGGTTGTTTATTCATGACTGAATATGTTCCCAGACCTATTTCTCAGTATTTGACCATCTCCAGTGCTCCTTTGCTCACTGCTTTTCTTCAGGAGCAAAACAAAACTTCCACTTTATGTGGAAAAAGCACAACTAAGACTAAGAGAATTATGAAACTAAAGCAAGAGGAACATATTTCTCTGCTCAATATTTAAATGAGAGCAATACTCCCTGTCACTGTTGCAAGGTTCCTGCAAAAAAAAAGACCTCCAGGAGAGCCTCGGGATGTGCAGTATCAAATCTGTCCACCCTAAGTCCCCCAACTGCACTGAGACACTAAAGGATTTACATGTATCTGGCAGAATGAATGGTAAATAAGTTGGTACCTTAGAATTTCAACAGTGGGACTGAGATTTTTTGGGGTGCAGTATCATCACAGTCTATCCTTTTGTTGTTTTCTCAGCTGTGGTTGTGTTGAAACCCGTAGGCTGTGAAGAGTTGTCAGAGGAGCTACGTAGCCTTTTGCAGGCAGATGTTAATGGGGTACTTTCTGAGGTTATATGAATTAAGTTGGGCTTAGCATTGCTGTCTCCACCAACAGCTTTGTAACTGCTGGATCACTCAGTAAGCAAAGTGTGTCATTATTCATTGCAAAATACTGTGCAATTAGCTCATGGTGGTAGCAGTCATAGTTTTTCTTTTAACTATGCTTATCTGAAGAAAAGTATCAAGTGAAAGGAACATAATTTGATAAAAAGAAAAGGAAATATAGATTGTGCAAAAGGAAGATGTTTCAGCTGGGGTCTAGCAGCTGGGCTCAACCCCCACATTGTATCACAGCACAGTGCAACAGAATCATAGAATGGTTTAGGTTGCACCTTAAAGACCATCTTCTTCCAACCCTCATGCCATGGGCAGGGACACCTCCCACTAGACCAGGTTGCTCAAAGCCCCATCCAGCCTGGTCTTTAACACCTCCAGGAATGGAGGATCCACAGCTTCTCTGGGCAACCTGGGCCAGGGTCTCACCACCCTCAGAGTGAAAAATTTCTTCCTGAGATCTTATCTAAATCTCCCCTCTTTCAGTCTGAAGTCATTCTTATTACTACATGCCCTTGTAAAAAGTCCCCTTCCAGTTTTCTTGTAGGCCACCTTCAGATATGGAAAGGGACTCCAAGGACCTCTACAAGGTATCCCTGGAACCTTCTCATCTCTAGACTGTTCTCCAGAGTAGGATATGTGCCTGATGGCTCCTCTTAAGCACCAAACTGCGCCCATCCGCCAGACTTGCAGGATTACCAGGGAGTCCATGAGGAGCTTGGACATTTTGATTGGACACAGACTTCTTCTAGCACTCAGGAGGTGCTCTGCTGTGCAATTCTTGGGGAGTGGCTCACACGTAACCCCCTCAATGGGGTCTTAGTTGGGAGAGGAGATGCCAGGCTGTGCAATTAGGCACTGTGCTAAGTGGAGAGCCACCTAAAGCAATCTGGAGGACATGCCAAGAGTTTTGCAGGGCTGAGCTACCTACCAGGCTGGCTCCACCTTGAGGGGGATTTCACTGTTAAAAGTCTAAGCATTTTGAGGTTCTTATTTTTGAAGTAAATGGTGAGATTAGTTTACCCTGAAAAATAGGAGAGATCATCTGCCTTTTTCAGAACAGTACTTGTGACCCTATGTAAAAATAATCACATTTCAACCCTCACCTAAAAAACCCACGCAAATAACCCTCCAAACATATTTCCCAAACATAAATGCATTTTAGATTCTTAAGGGTTTTGTCTGTTTCCTCTTCCGAGTATGGGAGACAGCTGTTGCAATGACAACATCTTTGTGTTGGAACAGTAGCTAAAAAAAAATAAATTTTAAAAAAAAGTTACCTCTTTATGGTCCTACTATTGCTTTTCTGCTAGAATTTTGGCAGATATTTATATAGTTCAGTATCTAGCAATAAGCGTGTGTCAAAAACCAAGCCCAACAAAAGACTGAAGGGTTACAGAGCAGCACAAAAGGGGTCTTTTTTTTAAAGTGACTAACCCAGTTGATTTCAATATGAGTTTGGAAAATAATCAAAAGTTCTCAGTTGTGAAGAACTGGCAATAGGGTCTGCAGGAAGCACAGATCTTCCTTGCCCAGTGGGTTACCGCGCGTTTGGAGAAATCAGAACTTTTCTGAGCCGGTGCAACCTCTCTCTTTGAAATCTTTTGCTTGCTGTTTCTTTTTTAAAGGTGTTAAAGAAATATGACTGTAATTAACAACTGACAAAAATATCTGGGCTTGAACTGAAGTGGGAAATCACAGAGGTTACTTATTTCCTCATGCTTTTACCATTTGTTCTCTTTTCTCGAGGAAGTTGAAAGACCTGAGGTTCAAACTTAATAAGGCCCCATGCCGTTTCTAAGAGTATTTACAACGTGCAAAAAATAAGCCAGCACATTTCTTATATTTAAATTTGTTTTCAGTCATCTAAGCTATTACACAGTATGCCATCCCTAAACCTTTTGTAACAAGCAGTAAATGTTTCTCAGACAAGGGAAAGAATGATGTGTTCAACTACTCTAGCTGCTTGAGCCAGGGAAAGCGACAAAACATTGGTGTGTGAGCAATCCCCACATCCCAGTTTGTTTCAAGATGATGAAAATGGAGCTGCCTCTAGCTTGTGGCTTGTGCTTTGGAAGCCCATGCTGGGAGGTAGCCCCTGGGACTACCTGCTGGGTAGTAGCAGCTTCTTTGGAGTTGTAAAGCTTCACATTAGTGTGAAAGGGACAATGACATTGGGTTTATTAACCACAATTATTTAAATTTTTCTAGGATCTGAAAGCAGGTTGAAAGACTTAGGGTTGTTCAGCCTGGAGAAGGTTTTGGGGAGACCTCAGAGACCCTTTCAGTCACTAAAGGGGCAGCAGAAAAGCAGGGGAGGAACTCTTGATCAGGGATGGAAGCCATAGGATGAGGAGGAATGCTTTAAAACTGAAAGAGGGGAGATTTAGATGAGGTATCAGGAAAAAATTATTTACTCAAAGGGTGGTGAGAACCTGACCCAGGTTGCCCAGAGTAGCTGTGGCTACTCCATCACTGGAGGTGTTCAAGATCAGGCTGGATGGGGCTTTGAGCAACCTGCTCTAGTGGGAGGTGTCCCTGCTCATGTCTGGCGTGTGGAGCTAGACGATCTTTAAAAACCATTCCAACCCAAACCACTCTTGCATTTCTAGCAGTGGGGAATGAGCTGAATTCCAGCGAGTGCTGGTTGTCTAACCCCTGCTGTAGAAACTATCAGGAGTTAAGGTTTAGCATGATTAATTTCTGGCCCTTGTCTAATAGCATGGCGTGTTAGGGAACAAACCAAACCATCTCAGGTCCTGGGAACCCTCTGAATACAGTAGCACAGAGTTCTGCTGAGCCAGAGATGCAAAGAAAATTCATCAGCGCAGGGTTTTGTGTGTGTGATAACCAAGTGAGCTGAAATGAGGTCTTGTAACATGTCCTCACATCCTAAATAAACAGCCTTACTAAAGCCTTCCCAGTGAATCTGTTTTGGATCCCGTCTAATTCTGGAGAGACTTTATCTTTTCAGACAGTTACACATGGAAGGAATGCCTGTAGGTCTCAGTGACACTCAAAAGTGTTCTTTGGATGGGTTATTGGGGAAAACTAGTTTTGTTTTGTCTAAAGTCCTCTTGCAAACAAACCTTAGCACCTACAAACATCAAATACACCCATGTCCATCAGAGAACCGCTGGCATGTAGATGAGACATTTGGTCCAGTGCTTTACTGAGTCACTGTAAAAATAACCCCACCAAAACCAGCTGACCAGCACTCACTTCTATGTCAATCTTTTCTTCCCTTTTTTTTTTCTTTTCCAACTTTTTCAAAAAAAAAAACCTGAAAAAATACATTTTAATGGCAATGCGCAGATTGAGAAGGGTTCCTAGATGGAAGATCCAAGTCATTATTAAGAAACCGTAACGGTTACGTGGACGCATATTTGCCATGGAAACCTTGAAAACAACAAAAACATGAATCATGCTTAAACTGAGTGGGCACGGAGTGGTGTGAAGGGTCCTGTTTGCCAGCCTGAGCTGGACGAGAGGTGCTCACCATCCGCACAGGACCCTCGATGAGGAACATGCCCCAGGCCTCACCACGGCCAAGGTCGCATTACCAGAGACACAGCATCTGGTTAATGCGCAATAGGGTGTTACGAAGCAAAATATGCTTGTCCTCAGCTCCACTGCTGCCAACAGTGATTATATTTTCTCATAATATCTTGTTTTCTGATCCACCAAGTGAACCTCCAGCCACTGGGCAGTTATGCAGCTGCAACTGGGCTGTAAGTTAATTCCTTTGAGAAGCATAAAGAAAAATGTCCCGAAATAGTTTCTAACAGGCATTAAAATCTGCCTACATTTACTGCTTCTTTTTCTGGATTCCTCTCTATTTTTCCTGGTATATTGGCCAAGATGGGTTCTGAACAAACTCGAATGCTTTTTAGCATTCATCTCTTGTCCTGATGAGCAGAGTTGAGAACAGCTTGCAAGAGTTTCATCAGAAACTGTTTGCATTGTATTTAGACAACAAGACTATTCATTTTCTCCTTTCTTAATCTGGAAAAAAAGCAGAAAAGTTCTTCACGTTCTTGTTATTTCTTTCTTTACTCAACCACCTTTATTCTTTTCTGCTGTGTATATTCATCTAACTGTCTTAGTATCACAGAGCCATTCAGCTTGAGACTGCTATCCTGAAAGCCACCTGGCAAGATTTTGAGATCAAAGAGCTGTGGATTCAGATAAGCATCCAAAATACTGTATCTTCTATCACTCATATGACTACTTGTAGATACAGATTCTCCAGACATGGTGTGACTCCAGACTGGAGACTGATTTTCAAAGTGCCTCAATATGCTTTGATATTTATCATCTCAGTTATTTCCAGCAATATACAATATTGGCCAGAACAACTTGTACATTTGGGATCTGTGGAGCCGCAGGTACTAGACACTTGGGAGAAAGAGTCCCTGCATGGCTTCAAAGTACAACTACTGGATTGTTTATTCTTTCAGATACCCATCTTTACAAACTTGTTAGAAGGTTTTCTATAGAGAAACAGAAAGTTTTCCTAATGTCCCAGCATAAGTCAAATATAAAATATCCCAGATCCCAACACTTATACCTGTAACTGTGTCTAAACATAAGAAATTCTGACGCAGAAGGTAAAATAACCTGTATATTGTTAATGTTAATTTTTCCGGAGCTATATTCTGTTTAAGTTGTTCACTGAAATAACAGACACTTTTTGGATGTACTGCATGTTTGCCAATTTTCTAATTTAGAGTCTAATGATCCACATCTGGAGGGGCATGTTCTTTGGTTTAGAGTTTAGTGGGTGAACAAATTCTTTTGCAAGATTAAAATTAAAGTTTAAAAAATGAAAATTATAAGGCAATAATTTCAAAAAAAGTTCATATAGACATACTGTAACTGTTGAAAACATTGGTAAAATGTGTGCTGGCATGTCTCTCTTGAATGCAGTGGTAGGTGCAGTAGTTGATTTAGGGTAGAAACTGGGACCATAGAAAGAGTGAAGAACAAGTAGTTTTCCATGCTGTGAAACCAGTACTTTTTTATGGGTTTGTGATCTGAATTTGCTCTCTCAGCTGTTTTCTAAGTTGCTTTATCAGGGTTACGCTCTCCCTATAGCTTTTCCCTCAGCTGGGTCATAATATCTTCTCTAGTCCTGGCCTGTTCTTATGAAATATCATTGATCTTTCCCTATGCTGATTTGCCTAAAATTTACCAGGGAGGGGAGGAGAGGACTTTGCATAAGAAAATAGATTAAAGAATTAAACAGAGAAAGAAGCAGCATTAAGACTTTTCAGAAGCAATTCATACAGTCAAAACTGGAGGGATATTAATCACAATTTGTAAGGCATTGCTGGGTCAGGCCGTTTAGCTCTTTCTCCTCTCTCTACCTGTAGCAAGTGAGAGAGCCTTGCAGGAGAGATCTGACTTTGGGCAAGGAATCTGGGGACAATTCCCAGAGGACTCATGCCCCACATGCCTTTGAGCTAGAGGGTCTATTCATATAATTATATTTATTAGTGGCTGATGGACTGTTCTTCCAAGTTTGGTGGTTGGTTTGTGTTTGTTTTTTTTTAATCTGTGAAACTTTTGGCTTCTACTAAATCTCAGTAACTCCACAGTTTAACTACTCCCCATTTTTAAAAAATCATTTTACTTGTGAGAATGCAAGTGGAAACAGCATGAAATCACAGGCATTCTTATTCTCTAATTATCCTGTACCTGTCAGAGAAACTTCTGAAGGCAGGGAGCTGAACTAACCAAGACCTATACGTCCCATACATTCACCCTCATGGTAAGTCTCACTTACCATGGGGGTAAAATTGTCATAATATGTTTGAGCTTTTACGAGAGTGGAAATGGTGAGTGATTGAAAGTCTCATGAATGGGTGTAGTCTTAGAGAACATCTTTTGGACTTACATTTGTTTTGTGGGGTTTTTTTTTGTGTTTTTTTCTTAAATCTTTTTCAGAAATTGAGATTTTAACTACATGTAAGAGGTGCAGTCTCTATTTTTTAGCTGCTCTCCTTTTGGGATTGAACTTTGACATGGTGGCCTTTCCACCCCTGAAAGACATCCAGTTAAATAACGCCTTTTAAAGACATTTTAGGGAGAAAGTAACATCCATCATCAAACCAGGAGCCGAAAAAGCCTTCAGGTTATGAGGATGAGACATGTTATTGAAGAAAGTAGTATAAAATCAGAATTCCTATAAGCTTCTCTGCATGTAAGTAATTTACTTTGAAGTCCCTTTAAGCATATCCTAATAGGCATTAAAACTGGAAATGTCTGATTTTCACCATTTATAGGTAAAGTCAGTATTCATTTAGAACACATAAACATAGTAAAATAAACATAAATCACTTTTGGACATATACTTTACCGCATCAGCTGCTTCAGACTCTCCTGATGATTAAAGCCAGAATATCTAACTACATTTGTTCCAGCAGTTCCTCATGGACGATAACTCTCAAAGTCTTGGTTGGTCACTGTGGCGTGAAACACACCTAAATTCCCTATGAAAGGGCTCTTTATGCCCAACAAAAAGTACTTGTGTGAGGCAGTGTACTCTGTTTGAACAGCACTTGCTAAGCAGGGAGCAGTGATTGAGGCAGTATATTTCAAATACTATGACATTTTTAGATTGAGAAAAGCTACTTTAGCTAATTTTTAAAAATTCTGACTCTCTAGAGGTGGATGTGAATTCCTCTTCCACATTATCATTTGGAGTATTGCCAGCTGTTGCCAACAAAACTCCTTCATCCCCTTCTAGAAGGGCTTGGAGCCCAAAAGATGCCAAGTCCATGCCCTCTCTATACAGGATAATACCACTTCTTACAAATTATATATGCATTTTTACAGGCTGTGGTCTTTATGGAGACTTTTCCCAGTTATGCCCCAAATTATCTGGTCCATTAAAAAAAATTCGCATTAGACATTCCTTACTTATCTCCATGAGATTATATGATGCATACTACAATTTTCCTGAAGGTGCTCACATTTCTGATTGGTTTATTAATTTGTGTTTATTGTAGGTACTCTGGTATAATGTTTTATCTTAATTAGTATTTTTATGCCCGCTATATTAAGTACGTATGTGGCCAGTTTTTTATGCTGCATGTCTTTCTAGTGCAACTAAGGTTTAGTGTTTTACTTCAAGAAGACAAAATTTATAATCAAATTAAAAGTAATTACATCCACATTTTCCTTCAAAAACAAACTATATTGCATTAGCATGGATGATACTTCAGGTTCAAATCCATAAGTTCTTAGTCTCCTGTAAACCTCTGGATGATACTAAGTAAGCTTAAATTCTTGGAATAAAACCTGAACTTTATTTTTCCTTGCAGAAATAAAGCTTTTTCTTGGGCATTCACTATATGTAGAATTTAATTCTCTATATTTTAACACAATACATTGCGTCAGTATAAGACCGGTAAATATGCGAAAAACCACAAGCTCCTATTTCCAGAATAATTCTCTTGCTTTTCAGTTGTGGGACAAGATTCTGTTACCCATTCTCATAACCAAAGAAAATATTTAATTTTTTGAGTAAAACTCTTGAAATCAGATCAAATAGGAGTATAATAGCAACAAAACACTGCTTTTTCATTGATGCAGGAGAAATCAGGCTTTGAACTTGTTACTTCTCTGTGGTGGATACCCATATAATTAACTGGCTACTGGCTGATATTATTTTTCGTAAATATGGAATAGTATTCAGCTTCAATGTACATTAGATTTTTTTTTCTCTATGATACGTGTTTCTGTTCTGGGTAGAGGTAAGATTTGCTTCAATCTGATATTTTTGCTCTTAAAAATCTTAGAAAATCATGATGCTTCTGCCTATATGTATGTTATCTTCTACTCCTTAAATGAAGTTGCTGGTTGACCTTGCCTGCTTGGAGAGAAGTCTTAATCTTGGATAATTCCAACTACTTAGATGGAGTTACCTTCGATCAGCCAAAAGAGAATGAGTATTTCAGTGGTTTTCTCCTTGAATTTTAAACTTCTAGTTTTGACGTTGGCTGCTTGAGCTGGGCGCGTTGCATTTGCATTCAGCAAAGGTTGATGCAGAAGCACTTTTAGTTTGTAAGTTGGCGGTTTGGCTCGTGACGAGGAGCGAGTTGTAAATTACCCACCATAGAGTTGCTGAGTCACTTGAATACTTCAGACTGCTCTAATTGCAAGATCCAGTGGGGCTGCTGAATTATCCTAGGCTGTTTTTTTCAGAAGATCTTTGTGTCACGATCTCATTCTAAATATGATTCTTTTTTTCTTGATAAGTATTTAATTTGAGATTTCAGTAGAGAAGAGAATAGAGCAGAGACATTTTAAGTGCTTCTTCGTCTATCATTACAGACACCAAGTGACACAGGAAAAGATAATGAACATAGAAAGAGCCCCCAAAGCACTTTTAGATCGTTTCTTGAGAGTCAGCAGGCCAATATTGACTTTGATTAAGCACTCACTTTGGTCCCATTAGTTTGGCAAACTGTGAAACAAAAGTGAGCGTCCTTTCCGTGCTGGTTTTGCATAAACTCTTTTACAACTTCAGTTGTGAACTTCTTCAGAATATCTCTAGTTTGGGGGTGTTTATTTTAAGGATTTTTTTTATCCTCAAGGAGGATGTCCTTTTAAGTCTTTTAAGTAATTCATAATCTGAAACTAACAGAAGTTTTTACGGTATTAAGAAATGACACTTAACAATTTTTTTTTTTTGTCTCAAAACTGCAGAGGAAAGCGACGATATGCATTTCCTTCTCACAAATTTGTCTTTCTGTGGTTTAATTGCCAGATTTCAAATGAAAGGACTAAGTTCCAACATGATTTTCTGAGGCTGCCAAATGTTACAGTTATATATACCTCTGAAGTTGTCTGCCAGATGTCAGGAACAGGCTCTTTCCCTTGTGCCCCGTTGGTATGAGTTTGAGTCCTGGTCATTGGTGTGTAACAGTCACAAGAGGCCATGGGAAACTTGACAGAGCTTTGCAGATTTTTTATTGTAAGACCCACAAATGCATATTTAAATTATTATATATATTAATTTTTTTCCCAAAAACAATTTAAGAAATAGTGGGCTTCTGCCCTTTTAGACTGTTATTCAGCTGTGTGTTGGGTTTGGAGAGATATCGTGACCAGCCTCAGGCTTCTGGTAGTTGGTTGGTGCTGATAAAAGAGGAGCTTATTGCAGCTGGGATCATCACTGAGGAGCACTGAAGAAAACCAGTGAATGCAGAGCCTGTTCATTGTCTAAAAGCAGATGCTTCAAGTTGGGGGGAGGTCATTATAGAGATGAGGGATCTTGAAAATGTTTCCTTTACCCATGAGGGAAGTCTTTCCCAGACTCTGCTTTGACTAGACACTCTTCATTAATTTGCTATTTATGTACTCTGTAAATCTCTTTGGGCCATAAAGTGGCCTAGAAGGTACCCAGATAGTTTCCTGCAGTAACATCCCATCCTTTATAGTTCCTTTCAGGTTGAGAAAATCATCATAATTACCTTTTGTTATTTTTATGTCTAGCACATTTAAAAAAAAAAAAGTATAAAACGTAAATGAACAAAAGGAGTAAAAAAGGATTAATTCACTATTTCTTAACATCCTTCAAGCCAATTAGCAATCGGTCCCAAGAACAGACAACTGACAGATTGGCTATAATTGGCAGCATTTTATGTGGCAGTTTGCTACCACTCTTCTGCTTCACCTGGAAAGTCTCTGAAGAGGTTACATCGCTGAACTGACGTTGCAGCAGTCCAAGATCATGTCCATCATAGTTTCTGTTTAAATTAATTCTAATCAGGAAATACTGTACATATTACTTCACATATGCTTGGCGCTACATGCCGCCAGAAATATGTATTAATGCATCGCTAAATATTTTATAATCAATCAATATATTATCATAAATAAAATGGGAAAGTAGGTTATTTCTTATCCCACTATTAAAATCAGAAATGCTCATTGTAAGGGTGGATTAATTAGCTCGGTTGAGGCACTGAGTCCAATGTATAGTTAGATATATTTTTTTATCTTGGTATCTTGTTTTCAGACCTTAAAGGTAATCCATGTTGAGGTTCATATCTCCCTGTATCTGCTGATGTAGAGCACATATAGACACAAACATGCTCACACACATACAGTCACATACACGCAGGGAGGCGTGAGAAGAGTGACACCCACAGAGGGTAAGCACACGGCGCCTATAGATTTCTACATGAATTTGACATTGATTTCTGGGGTAAACAAATGGTTTTAAGTCTTTGCTTGCCCAAAGCTAGATCATAATATTCTGCATTTCAAAGTGTCCAAGTACCTTTAAAGTGATAGCTGCAGAGTCCCTCAAGGCATAAAGCAGATAAAACCTTCTTTTAAAAGTATTTTGCTCACCTTTGTAAAAAAAGGAACTTGGGGTTTATTGAGTGCAGGAAAGCCTCATTCCCATAGTAACCAATGCACGGCTGATATTGATCAGCCGAGTCAAAGGCAAAACCTACTGACAGGAATAAAGAGTGACTATTTCTTATCCTCATATGTATTCTTCCTGGAGTTCCTGTAGGTAACCGATACTACAGGCATGGAGCACTCTCTGGGACCGGCCGTTCTTTCCGTCGTGTCATTAAGACACAGCGGGGCTCCTTATCCAGGAGAAATGCTCCGAGCGAGCCTGATTTTTATTTTTTTTTTTTTTCCATGAGAAACTGCAGTCTTTTCTCTGGCAAAACTCCCTGTGATTTCAGAAGGCTGTCCCTTGAGCAAGGTGTTTGCAGAATGGGTCCCTTTGTCTTGAAGGATCCCGGCCAGCTATTGAAATCTCTTCACCATTATATTTTCTACCTCAATTAAGGAGACCTTATAGGTTTTTAAAGTTTGCCCTACTTGTGGGCATGTGTGAGATCTGATAAATTAACATTTGCAATCATGCCCGATCTCTCTTTAATGATTTCATTAGGTGTTAAATATGAGGCTTAGCTTCCTTTTTATGTTAAGGCATTCCTTTTTGAACTGTGGAGCTTCACAGAGAAGATCTTTGAAACCAAGAGCTCATGAATTATTAGCATTCAGTACAATGCATATACATACCTTAAATCCTCATCATGATTAGATCATTCCCAGAATTGACAAGTCTATAAAAATGAAGAAAGGGGACCTGTGAGAGCTGGGCAAGGAAAGATATTTTGTAGAACATGATATCACATAATAAAGAATAAATTCTCTCAAGTCTGATAGTTTTACAAGGTTTTACATACTCCTAGGCAGGTAATAATCTTCCCTAGTTTTTCTGGACTTGCAAGGAGCTTTAACATTTTTTTTTTCCCTGACAAAACTGTTAGATAACAACTGAGCCAAAATTAAATAACCCCAAAAGTCTTCCTCTCTAATCCCTTCTGTGCATGCTTAATGTTTCATTCTCCCACTTCAATTATGCCATCTGCATTATGTCTTTCGCTCCCCACTCGAAAAGTTGTTAAAACGAAAAGCCTCTTCCAGAGTGTGGCAGCTCCATTATGCAGGCCTATACCTGTGCTGGCAGCATGCTCTTCTTCTCACCTCATATTGCCTTTTGCCTGGGAAAGAGATCTCCCACGGTGCATATCAAACTGGAAACTGAAATGAAATTAAGCTGGTATGCGGGAGGTGGAGTAGGTTATGAGAAAGGAGCAGAGAAAATTCTGGGAAGAGCTTTTAACTTAGTTCTTTGGGCCAAAAGACGTTAGGCTTGCATGCCTGACGATAGCCATGTAGATCAAAATTCTAGTCCTGGGAAAATCCATGGCAAGATTTGACTCTGAATCCTTAACAACAGGGGTTACCAGGTTCCCACAGGCGGTAGGACCACATGACAGTCACTGACTCCAGACACTCCTTCAGATGTCAAATTACAGACACCCATTTTTAACCACCGGGTTTAGACCTCTTCTTTTCCTGCAATAATCCATCTCTGTACAGGTTGTCATCAAGACTTTTCCAAAGATCTCAGCGGAGGAGCAGATACGTTAGACATTTTTGAGGGAACATAACAGATTTCCACTGGAATAAGCTCTTTAAACTGTTAATGAGTAACACTCACCAGGCTCTTAAATCCTGGAAAAGTTTTGGAGGACCAGCTCAGAAGGATTCGCTCTGATGAATTTATGATTATTTGAAGAAGGACACAGCATATTAATTCAGACGTAATTTAAGAACAAGTTTGGGAAAGATGTTTTAAATTTGCACCTTTCGAAACCACCAATGTAGGCAGCAGTTTGGTCCTCTGTTTCGTATCTTTTCATTAAAACCTGTTTTCAGTGTGTTTCTAGCTTACAACTGCAACACATAATATGTCAGCCTGGCACCCTGTAAGATTTTAAAATTTTAGGAAAAAAAACCATGCATAACAGATATTTATAAGCATACGTATAATTCAGGTTAAATCATGGACCAAAATGCAGGACTGTTTTTCTCTGACTGACTGACAGAGAAATGTTTAATTTAAAAAGGCAGCAATAATCAACATAGAAAACTGTTTTTTGCACCATTTGTGGTCACCTTTTCTCCAACAAAATATATCACCCTGAATTTAGTTTTTCAGGATTTCTGGATGTTTTTGCAACCTTGGCTGGATGCTTCCCTTCCACAAGACTATCGCGATAGAGGCGTTACTGCTGAGCTGTGATCTGTGGATGACGGGACCATCTTGAGAATTTGCATGACAATCAGAAAGGTTCTGAAGAAGGATGTGCTGACACAAAATACTGTTCTGGGGACCTTCAGTGCCATTATCTTTAAATGATCCATAGTCATTAGGAAGGTCTCCTGACACTACTAGGCTGAGTTTCTTAGAGGAAAAGAAGTCTTCTGTGTAATTCAGTGCTACCATTTAATGCTCACTTTCACTTCTGGTGCCCTGAGAAGTTTTAAGTTAGCGTGGCTTCATTTGAAGCATCCTGCAGCTTTTTGAGAACGGGTTGAAAAAACATCAAAATGCCTCTTGTAATTCTAAAAAGCGTTCAGTGAGTGATAGGAAGTTAAAATTTTACAGTAGACAGTTTGGAAGTAAAATTAGAGTAAAATTCGAATTTTTATTTTTCTCTTATGAACAAATTAAACATTTTCCATCATATTCTGTCAAAACCTGTCTCGATACAGAAGAAAAAAGTAAAATTTGAAGCTGAATGTCAGGAGGAAGGTCCAGAAGAGCACCAAGAGCACAGTTGTTTGAGCATTGGCACTTAGTATGAAATGGCGACCTAGTGGCCTCTGATTTCCCAGCAGAGGTTTACCCACCAGCAAGGAATTAAGGCCATGGTGAGAAATAATTACTGGACCATTTATGGTTCAAAATTTTTGCTTGTTTCTCCTAACATCCATAGCAGTTAGATCAAGTGTGGTCTCCTTTTTCTTTGTGTTCTTCAGAGGTCTTTAGTGTCATACAGCAACTTATCAGCTAGTGGGTTCAACTGGCTTTTTAGGAAACCTCGTAGGAAATAGATTATACAAGATCACAGCAAAGAAAGGCAAATTATTTCCTCTTCTCTCCTACACTCTGCTTGAAAGCTTATTTTCAAGTCCATCCTTTCATGTGCTTTACGGGAGATTAAAATGAAATTAGTTCAGGAAGGATACTGCTCAAGATCATTTTAAGATTTTCCAAAGCTCACCAGCTTGTTGACCTGTAAACCACCTTTAGCTGGACAGATGGTAAGTAACAAATTGATCTCAGCCAATAAAAATCTGTCAGAACAATCTGCTGTTGGCAGGTGTCAGATAATTATCTCAATGAATAGATAAGCAAAGTAATAAGCAAATTAGAAGCTTCCATTGTAAATAACAGGAGGAATTTTATTTATTTATTGCAGCCAGGCCCTTGATCCTTTGCTGAAAGAAAAAACAACAACAACAAAAACCCACCCTTACCCGATACCATAGCAAACTCCCTGAAAAGTTGTGCAGGTTGTCAGTGGTGTTACCAACGTTAAGACTTTTGCTTTTCAGCACTGTGATTCCTCTATACCATTTCAAGTTCCTGAAAAAAACTTGGTTGAAATGTGGCAGAAAGCAACGTCTGAGCAGTTGTATGATATATTGTTGTAGTTACAGTTATTTTTTTATACCAACAAGCTGTCAGAAGCCTATTTGCAAACCTAGACCTCACTGCCACTAACAAAAAGATGGTCCCTGTCCCCAAACCCTCACCCTGAAATACAAGACAAGAAAATAGAACCCGGGTGTTGATGGGCCAAAGAGAAAAGTGCTGTGCTTAGGAAAACAGCCTTGAAGAACATTGCAGGGGGGTTGTGGGTAGACACAAGCAAGACTACCATCAAGGCCAGAGTACATAGGACTTTGAGAAGGTTTGGTAGGAGCTGTTGATTCCAGATTGTCTGGGATTGATTTTCAACCCGAGATGCACAAACCGCTGAAGGTTGAGCCAACCAGGTGTAGGTTGGTGTGGGTGCTGTGGTTTGAGGGACCAGGGAGGAGAAATTTGGGAATGTTTGCATTGGTATTCAGGAATATTTATACACTTTTGTAAGATGTTTGGTTGTTTTATTATCGGCATCAACGAGGATGTGTATGTAGTACAAGTAACTGGATAGAAAATAGTCTGTCCGGTTTTTTGCCTTCGAAAATGTCCCAGCGTTACATCTGGGGCTGGGTGGGGCACTCTCAGGCACAGAAACTCCCCAAGGAGAGCTGCAAATATTCACTCCAGGTGAGAAGAGATACCTTACAAGTGTAGGACTCTCCAACATGCACACGCTGGAATTATTTCTTGTGAAACTTGCTTAAAAGGTATTTTTCAAAGCTCTGTTTGTTTAAGTCCTCGCACTGTCAAATGTAGAGATTGGATGGTCAGAAGGACTGGTGGCCACAAGTGATGAGTCTGTGGGTTTAAATGTTTGCCTGTGTGTGTACTGCACCCAAATGTGCAACTTCTGCTGGACTGAATTTGTGTCTTGGTGCTTGAGGAAAAATTAGGGTTGGGTTGCAAAAATCCATCCATCTAAAAAAAAACCCCAAATTACCTCCACATCAAATCTCTGGATGGTCTCTCCGAGAGCTGGAGGCCAGCTCAGGAGAAACATATCTCCCCTGTGGATCCTGTCATGCAGATCATGTGCAGGTCTAGCAGTTGCTGGAGGCAAACAACGACCTGGGATGCCTAATTCCCGCATCCTAATCCACATGCACACCTCATGCAGCCTATGCACGTCTGAACACTGTGTTATAAGAGCTCCTAGTTGATCTCTGATATCCAAATGCAAATTTCTGTTGCTCTCTAAATATCGAGAGGAGACTAGAATTTTAAATATTTGTCTTAATTACCCTCATTAATGAGGTTAACTTCTTGTACACGCACCTCTGCAAGAGAAGTTTGGTGGTAGCATAACTTGCGTTACTGAGTTCTGCCAAGAGAAAAGGCCAGATTCATTCCCCTTCTCTTTGTTTTTTTTCTGCTGGAGTTATACTATGCATAAACATGGAGCATGAAATTGTCACTTTTACAGCCTTGACCCACAAGATCAGCCGTTTTTTGGAGTGGGAGAGGCTGTTGAGCAAAGGGAGGTGAGGTTGTCTACCCCGAGATAACAACATGCTGCACGTCGTGATCAGCAGCCAGCAGGGAACAGCTTCCAGAGGCATCAGCAGTTGCTGTTACCATAATTTATCCTGGCAGGTAACTTTCTGAAACAACACAGGACACCAGACTTTCATGTAGAACTTATTGCTGAGCAGGAGATGAAAGTCTCAGAAATCAAAGCGGCAAAGAGTATTTCAGATCAAACCCCAACCTAAACGGTGCTGTGAGTTTACCTTTCAGTTATGTGTTTTATCTGACTTTGCAAGCATGTGCTCACCCACCGCTGCTCTGTGCCTGTGAATCAGGTTTTGTCTGCTCCTTGGCATTCCAGGAGGGTTTGGTTTGATTTCTCAGGGTTGGGTGAGGACCAGCAATGGACTTTTTTGTGAACAACCAGGGGCTACGCCAGGATGAGCCTCTTCTGCAAGCTCCTCAGCCTCAGCAAGGACAGGGTAAGCGATGGACAGCATGGATGTGGTATTTTCCATACCCAAAGGACATTTTAGCAGGACATATGTAAGGGCAGGTTATGGCTCTTCTCAACACTTTTAAAAGAGTAAGGAAAGAGGAGGCTTCCCTGTCAGCCTTTATACCCCCAAAGAGGGAGGTGATTCTGCCCCTCTACTCAGCTGTGGTGGAGACCCCTCCTGAATTACTGTGTCCAGCTCTGGAGTCCACAACACAGGAAGGACATGGACCTGTTGGAATGGATCCAGCAGAGGGTCCCAAAGATGATCAGAGGGCTGGAGAACCTCTCCTATGAGGACAGGTTGAAAGAGTTAGGGTTGTTCAGCCTGAAAGGTTCTGGGGGGACCTTAGAGCCCCTTCCAGTACCTGAAGGGGGTTAGAGTAGAGATGGAGAGGGACTTTTTATCGGGGAATAGATCAACAGGACACGGGGCAACAGTTTTAAACTGAAAGAGGGGAGATTTAGATTAGATACCAGGAAGAAATTCTTTTCTGTGAGGGTGGTGAGGCACCAGAACAGGTTGCCCAGGGAAGCTGTGGCTGCTCCATCCCTGGGAGTGTTCAAGGACAGGATGGTTGGGTCTTTAAGCAACCTGGTCTAGTGGGAGGCAGGGTTTGGAACAAGACGATCTTTAAGGTCCCTTCCAACCTGAACCATTCTATGATTTGCCTGTTACCATGAGCCCAGCAGGGTGAGTACATCATACCTGTACATGAGAGAAAATACACTTGCTGTGTGCTATGCATAGATTTGTTACCCATCCTGGTCTCCCCCCACTCACCACGGAGAATCTCCTTCTACACCGTTCAGGCTTTAGCCAGAGGTTTTAACTGTATGAGAATTATCCTACCTAAATGAGAATTAATTACTCTATTAGCTCAGCCATTTAGTTCTTATTACTCCTGATCCTGCAAGCCAAGATCATAAGGACTGACACTTCAGCCTGAGCCAAGCAGCCAGGGTTCAGGTGGCCATGGGAAATTTAGGTTTGAATGTTCTGGTTTCCCATGAATTAACCTCTCAAAATGAATGCTAAATTCAACACATTTTGGGTTTTTTTTCCTCTAATAAGTACAAGCTTATATCCACTTAGACACTTAATTTCCCCTTATTTCAAGGAGGGCTTAGAAGTCTATCCTAACTCTATATTTTTGAAAATCGTACTAGTGGCTGTGGCTTTCAAGGGAAACATGTGTCTCCATATCTTCTTTACAGTGAGAATGCAGGGCCAGAATTCACAAAATTATCAATAATGAGAGCCTTGGCCGTGTCTTGGCATTTTACATGCTGGCAAGCTATTTTTCAAGGCACAGTTTTCTGGAGAAATGGTGCAAAGAACATTTTGTGACTCCTGCTCTAAGGAAAAAAAAGAAAATAAATAGAGGAGATCAGAACAGTTGCTTAAAAATAATAAATGGAGAGATACAACTGGGGATAGGCACAGTTTTGTTTCAGTATCGAGTCTGTTTCTTCTTTCTCAAAAGACAAGAAGAGTAGTTCAGAAATAAGTACTTCATACAGCCTAGTTTTAAGATGTGGATCTGGCCCATGCCATGTAAAAGAAATAGTTTATTTAGCTGAGCTGGACCATAATTTTTAGTCTCAAAGAACAAGCATTTTCACAGCTCCTAATTGACAACCTTTTTTGGTAAATAAAATCAAATTGTAACTTATTTTATTGGCCATCCCTTCAGTGTTTGGAATAATCTGTTTGTGACCCTCATTTTTTATTTTTTCTCAACTGAGTTCTTAGACAAGGTCACTTCAGTAAAAAAGATAACAGAAATTGACACACAAAATCAAAATATTCTGATGTGTGTTTCTATTTAGTCAGGGCAATGCCATCTCACTGGCAATTCCGAAATATTGTTTAAACAAACAAAAGTTCAAAGCTCCTTTCAACTTGCTGCAGATTTTACTACATATTCTTAATAAACCCTCTTCATCTGCTCCTGTGGAAATGTAAGCTTTCAAGCAACGTAAACCTAGCAAAAGTCTTTATGTTTTTTACTTCCTTCTTTCCTTACCAGCGCTGCTATTATCACATGGTGTGTTCCACATGATAAGCCATTCATTAAAGCATCACCTACTGTTTTTTTCCTCCTCAGTACCAGCTAGAACATGATCTGTCTCTGCAGGAAGACATTGGACCTCTGACCTCTTTTGTAGCTATTCCAGGCAAATATAATAAACAGGGTTCACTGAGTTTGTGTAAATCTCTGATTATGTTTACTCTGAAATCCAAGTGTTCATCTCAGGCAGAAAAATTAAGGCCGATTTTCAAATATTATGTACAAACTCTTGCTACTAAGCATTCCATAATGAGCACTTTGGCAATTTAAAGCAAATTAGGGTTCCCACTAGGCAGAGAAGATATACAGTACAGTCAAGTAAAGATTGTATGTTGTTTGATGAAAAATAGGCATGCAGAAAAACATGATACAGGCTTCTGGCTCCAGATGAATTAGGAGATCGTGTGTTAGTGTACTTCATTACTGAAACTTTGCGTCGTTCCTCGCTTCTGAAAGCTCAGTTTCAGTTTGCTAATGATTTCTGCTGTAGCTTGAGTAAACATCACCCCAGAGAACCACCTTGTTGTAGCAACGTGTGCCCTTCTGCCGTGGCGATAGATGGAACATGCAAAAAGGCAACTGAGATTTTGGTGAATCCTCCTTTTGTAGTGAAACTCAACTCTGTTTGGGTGATCCGGCAACCCTCATCCAAAGAAACCTGGTGAAAAGCACTGAAAATGCCAAATTTCCCTCAGTAGGAACTACAGCATGATGGATTTCTGCTCAGACCAGAACATAGCACAAAGCAGTGTATTACATCCTTCCAGGTGACAGTATTTCACAGAGACATCATCTGGGATAACGGGGGAAGATATCTGTGCCATTAATCTCAGCAGCAACTAGGTGTTCAGCTCAGCCCAGTCAAACACGTGGGGTCTGAATTCTTCATTTGAAGAGGAAAGGCGACTTGCACTTGTGTCTGGGAAGCCAGAAATGGGATGGGAATGGTAGTTTTGGTTGCAAGGTTGCCACCTGACCTTGTTTGTGCAATCAAAACCTACAGAGGTGGAGCATTTTTTCAATTCCATTTTACATTTTCTGGACTTTACTACCTTAAATTTACCTCATTTTTTATTTAATCCTTTATGATTTGGGTAGTAGGCTTATATCTCCTGACTAAAAGGGAATTATGTTGCCTTACAGAAAGAAAAGGTCTACTCTATCAGTGCTGTTCTTGCTGTTCTTCCTGTAAGTTGGAAATAAACACAAAAGAAAATAAAAAAGAGCCCAAATGTGTTAGGTCTAAGGAAGAAAACAATAGACCTCATTATGCTTTCTTTAAGAGCACTGAAGTTAGAGATCATCTGGCTTCTCTTGGTTATTATTTTTTACACAGGAAAATGTGCTTTCTCTGGAAATTCAGTAAAGCTGAATGTATAAAAAATGCAAAATTACCATTTTTTGCTTAAGAAAAAGAAATTTGGAACACTCCGAAAATGCTATTTGGAATGGTAATCTCTGCATGCAGATTTTAAGTTTTACAGTACTTTTTTATTTGAATAGGACTCACAGAACAGTTAGGTTCTGCTATTATCTTACATGGTGACAAAATAAGACTTTTATGATGTTACCTCTCCTTTCACAGTGGCTAAAAACCGATCCTCATTGGTGAGTAAAACTGCAATTTAGCAGCTTGTTCTCTAAGTTCTGAGATTCCCATTTCATTTGATTTAATTTCTCCAGTCCTTTTCCTTCAAGGGTGACCAAACAAGCAAAATACCCAAATTCTTGCAAGTCATTGTTTTCTTCTTCCCAATGTGATTTCTATATGATAAGTTTTAAGTGGCTTTATGAAATTCACTTTAGAAAAGCCAAATGTAAAAAGTGTGAGCTTAAAACCTGAGTAAAAGAATTTACTTGAATTTTGGGAAGAAATATTGGTCAAAATGTTGTCAGGATTGAAATTCTTCCAGTCTTTGTGCTGTAGAAAGCCAGAGGAAAAGAAGAGAAATGGGATTTGAGCTGTTTTGTGTTGTGGATAGGGGAACTATCTGATTTCCTAATGTGCTGTGGTAAGAGGAATGAGTTATCGTTACCTTGTAAAGTAGTTTCAACAGGTTTGGGGTTTTGGGGGAGTTTGTTTTTGAATAGCTCAGCTAAAGCTTTCTGAAATTTCCACAGAGCATTGCTTAGGAAAGATGATGAATCAATTATTCATTGCAGAGATGGGACCAGAGACTGCTTCTGTCCCCTTTAAGGAGTTTATTCAGCAGAGGGGTAAGCCCCATAATAGAGTTGTTTTGTGTGAGTATGGGTGGAAGAAGCTGAATCATTATTAATTGCAAATTGATCGGTTGCCTTTTTTTTTTTTTTTTAATGAATTATTCATGAACAGATCCAAACTTCTGCGAATGTATTCAGTATTCACCTAACAGTTGGGATGAACAACTTTCAGAAACTAGTGATTGACAGTGAACCTTCTGGTACACTATTTAAACAATATTGATTCATGGGCATGCTAATATATTTGTCTTTATCATAAGACTCCACCAGACCCTATCAGTTGGCAAATGCACAGAAATAGCTGGTTGTGTGACTTCCCCACCCTGGATAAAACACATTGTACTTCATCTTACTCTAACATCTGCCCTTCAAAGTTATGCTAAAGTTCATAAAGATAAGATGGTAGTGCTTGACCAAGTTAATACCTCACAGGCAACTTATACCTATGTGTTGCCATTCAGAGAGTGGCAAAATTGCCTCTTTTTTGTGTCTTGCTCTCAAGCAGGAGCATTAAACACTAAATTACTTGGTTTCTGCTCTGTAGACTTTTCAAATTTTTCTGTATTTTACAAACACTCTTCCCTTCATCAGGAAACACCAATTGTCAGGGCAGAAACCTCACTAACTTACTCCAGAAATGAGACACTGACTCAAATTGCCATCTACTACAGCGACCAGCTGCAAGGCAATTTTATCTCTAAAATTAATTTTGCAGAACCTTATGAAGGTTTTCAATGTTGCGGCTTTTTTCTCCACCACCTTTCAGATCCTAACACTGATTCAGAAACAAAAAGTGAAAAAAATGAATAAGAGTCCTCAGATTCAGGCAAAACAACCCCTTGGTGTTGTCTCAGGCTGGTCAGAGCTATGGGCAGAAAATGCCCACAGGAAACGTGAACATCAACACAAAAGGAGGATTGTAACAGGTAGACTTCCACTTTTTCCTAAAAGCAAGGGAAATAAAACCCCCAGCAACTGGACTTTATCTCTATACAGAGCTCCTAAACAGTGATTGTGCCCTCAGCTAGTTATTTTATGGAAAGATCATACGTGTGTGAGAATACAGAGTATGCTTAAGAGCTCAAGAGTGGACTGAGGTCCCACATGCTACTGCAACATGGTGGGAAATCTGCTTCCATCCTCCTTGCAGGGATGACCTGCTGCATATACAGCTTCAAACCTGTCTTGTTTCCCAGATAATTACAAAAATAATGAATAGTGTTTAATAACGGAGATTGAATGGGATGTTCTGCCTACATCTTACAAATTAGGAAGATATTTGGGGGAAAACAGGCTGATGGTTTGAGGTGATTTACTTATGAAAATATGACTTCAGCTTATGAATATCATGGTTCTCTGCAGCCTTCTCACCGTGTGAGACCAGTAAATTCACTGTCTGTCACAAATTTGATGGAGGCAGATGCCTAGGAAGCTTTGACACAGCAGCTGAAACCTATAAAAAGTAAAAGCCTCTAATGCAGAAGGTGGACATGCCACCAGCGTGGTCAGTGTCCTGCAGAAACCCTCTGCCCAAAAGCTTCAAGTGGGCATGCAACAAGAGAGCAGTGGCAGAGAAATGCCCTGTAATAAAAGCATTGCTGCTAAATTCCAGAGACAAGACAACTGAGAAGGTTACGAGATAAAAGCTCTGCTTGGATAACACGCAGAGCAAGGCCAGCCTTAGAAGGATGGTGAGGACACAGAAGGGCACTGTGTTCAGAAAACTCATTTTCTATTAATTAACTAAGTACTCTTTTGCATTTTTTGAAAAGAAAAGGAATATGAGCAAAAAGTTCCTTGACTAAGTCTGCATTTCCTCACTTTACTCTTAATACTTAGCTGAAATGTTTATTCTTTCTCCTCTCAAAAAACCCAAGGCTTTCCCAGTGAGATGGGTCCCGGGGAAGACCATGCCTAAGCAACTGGGAGCCAGAGGAGGGGTGCTACAGGTTTTCCTCCCCAGTTGCTGGATTGTGCTTCCCCAAGGAGGCTGTTGGTCACTGTACATGCACAGCTGATGTAAATTTAAGCTTAATTTCATATGTTTTCATTATTTTTCATTTCTATCTGTCAATACTGCCTCATAGCAATAGAGAGGGCAAACTACTTTCTACAAGTATCTCATTTTGATGTACCAGGGGTCTTAGGTTTATGTTAGGGGAATTCTCTGATGATGGAGACATAATGAATTTGAAATAATATGGGAAAGTATATTGGACAAGAGGGAGGTAGTCTTCAAGGCCAGTATTAGAAAAACACCTGAATCTCTGAAAAATGGTAAAAGCCAGGGCAAACCCAAATCGGTGCATAGAAAAGAGGAAAAACACCATTAGTTTTTATCATATTGTAAGTTCTGATGACTGTGGGAGCTATATCCTGTGTCACACTGCAATTTCTGGTCCCCTCACCCCACTTGACTCAAAGTCTGAGATGTTTATCTCTACAAGACAGGTCTTAAAAATGCAGCAGATCCCATCTCAACAAAGATCAGGACAAATTGCTCAGGCTGACTGAGACACCAGATTTGATGCATCTTCCAGTTTCAGTTTACTGTTTGGGTTTGGGTTTGTTTTTTGTTTGTTTGGGGGGTTTTTTTGGTTTGTTTGTTTTTTTTTTTTTCTAAAAGAGGTAGGACATAATCTACAGTAAGGCAGAGGAAGAACCATAGCACTCCCTTTTTCCAGATGCCATATTGCCCATGCCCAGAGCATTTGGTGCAGAGATGAAGATTAAAAACACATACCTGGATGGGAATTTTCAGAAGCAAATGATTTAAGGTCATAAAGCCAAATAAAACTAGAAAATAACATAGCAATAAAGCTTAATGGATACATGCTAGTTAAAATGAACCTAATTTGGAAAAAAAAACCATCAAAAATAAAATTCTGTTGATACTATGTTATCAAAGCTGGTGACACAATTAGCAGGGGATAACATTTCTCATCTGAATCACCCAAGTTGAATCTTTGGCCAAAAGACCAGTTTTCCAAGGGATTTTCTTTCTGGAAGAAGCATTGTCATCTCCTCCTTGTACTTCCACATTCACAGTCTGCAACACCCTTCCATTGGTTCACAAATATGGGGATGTGACTATAAACACACTTGGAAAAAATAT
The DNA here is from genome assembly GCA_013400375.1 of Thinocorus orbignyianus. Classification (NCBI taxonomy): domain Eukaryota; kingdom Metazoa; phylum Chordata; class Aves; order Ciconiiformes; family Thinocoridae; genus Thinocorus; species Thinocorus orbignyianus. The sequence continues at coordinate 1,074,477 of VXBW01001548.1, forward strand.
CAGGAGGAAGAATACAGCAAAGGGCAAACCACGGGGCTGCAACACAAGGTATCTGGCAACAAAAGAGCATTACAGTTGCAGGAGAGAAATTAGGGGAACCCATCTCCTCTTTTTGTATAAAAACTAGAAAGGTAGGGTGATTTTCTAAGGAAGAAAGGTGGGGACCCCATAAACCCTTGTGCCTCTCTGCAGCCCTTGCTATTTACCTGCTGCCTACTGATTCTTTTGAAATGATTTTATTGGAATTAAGATAGCCAATATTTTCTCATTTCGTCAAATCCCATTTTCAGTGTTCCGCTAATGTCATACGCTGAAGCCGTGGCACCTTTGATCTCATTCTAAGCCTTGGAAATAACTAGGAGACATCAGTCAGCAAGGCTTTGGTTTAAAAGAGACGGCACACAGTACCTGTGCTCGGTGTCATAATGCTAACAAAATATGAATGAAAAATCATTTACCTCTTCCCCGTTATTATTTGACAAAAGATTGCATGCATAGTAAAGCTTTAGGAAAATGTCTTTAATTGTATTTTGCACTGAGCACTTTTTATTTTGAACCTCTGGCTTTTTTAAGTTCTCATTCACCATACATTATAATAATAATAATCATAATCATCATAATAATAAATACAAATGGAAAATATCTTTGAATAGTAAATTTTAGCCTACTGGGACTGTCAATTGTGGATGGGCTCTTGATTGATCAGAGTATTACACAATGGCATGGTGTAATTCTTTAGTGTGATGTTGTAAAATGGAGTATTGCTTCTGTTATTTTATCCAGTTTGCTTTTATATGACAGGGTTTATTGTGCGTTATGTTGTAGCTCATTCCTCTGTTCACAATGCCTACTGATGTGTAATTATGACTTGTCTGAACTGTAAGAAGGAGCAGTAAGTGAAAGAAAATCTGCAAGCACACTTGATTTATGAGCCCTGATACTATATTACAGTCCTAATCTGCCTGCTTAACTTAGCTTCAGGCAAACTTACTGTATAACATGCTTACGATTAGCACTGCAGCAAGTTGTAGAAGATTTACTCTGTTGGAGCTATGAGACTTTATTTTTTTTTCAAATGATTTAGTCATTATTTCAGTTACAGGTATGGCAATAAATTATTTCACATATAAAGAGTATGTGTCAAGGAACAGCCATTGCAAAAAGGCTTTTTATCCAGTAACAAAGAACAGTGCTTGGAGTGTTTTCCTCGTACAAAACATCTTAATGTTATTGGTCATTTTTTTATGATGAAACTTCTTACGCATTCTTCTCACATTCATACAATTTGTTTTATTATACTGCAGCTTTTGTAGCTCAGTACAATCTGCTTATTATAAGAATGTCTATTTGGATCCGACCAATCTCATATTTTCAATAGTGTCCCAAAATAGAATTTACTATGGATGTGCAAATGAAAAGAAGGCCATAAAGCAATGACCTAATGTCAGGAAGAAAAGATGTAAGGAGATTTGCATTTTTTTTTTTTTTAATCACCATTCATGGAGACAGATGCATTCGTTCAGTCTTCTTGAAACTATAGCATATTCAGAGCAGCTACTTTTTGGTAAACTAGAACAGGACATTATTACCCTCGAATAAAGATCAGTGTTGATCATTCAGGGCCTAATTTTGGTCTCACTGAAATCACGGCGTGGCTGGCCATTTGACTTCACTGGAATCTCCATTGTACAGTATTCACTGTGGCAAATAAGCAGGGGATCTAAAACTTGATCCAAGGAAAGACTTCCGTCAGTGAAATGGGCGGTAGTCATTCATTTTTTGCTGATCAGGACTGCTACCTTGAGCGAAGATAGGCGTTCATATCAAGATTTCATAATCGATCCTCTGAAGGATATTTTTTCCTGAGTCTATTAGTGGTAGGTTTAAAAAAAAAATAAATACACAATCGGAAAATCATCCGTAAATGAGAACCACATCAGATGAACAAATACAAAATATATATCTACAATAGATGAAATGCAAATAAAATAGCTCTATGGAAACAATTTCTAAGCACTTTCCTTTGTTTTTAAGTGCTCTTTTTTTTCATTAACACTGACACTGTGAATTCTAAATGTTATTTTTTTTTCTTTAAAAATAGCTACTTATACCTATCTAAAAGACAGCTACAATTACCAGCAAAACAAGGACTTTTTGAGAGAGACTGAATGTAAGTTATTTGTTGGTTCGTGCATTGCAATAGCAAAGCAAAAAGGTTTCTGAAGGGTGCAATGGGAATGAAATCATATACCAACAGTGGACAATAGCACCCTTTAATTACAAACAACAGTATTTTCAAGCTTATACTGCTTCAGTGAAGTTACCATAAACAATGAGCTTTTTTATAGTGCAACAATAAAGTCTCTTAATTTCTTCTTTTCTCTCTGCTCCTAAAAAAAGAAATAATAAAAAATGGTTTCTGCTACACATTATAGAGTCACCCTCTTCTGAGGAGTTGGTTTTCCTACAGCCAGGCTCGGAAATGTGATCAGGAGCATAAACATGAAGCTGGATGTGGAGATCTGTGGTGTCCACCCACCCACTTCCATCACTTACCATAATATCGGTTGGTAACATATGCCATTTGCAAGGACAAAATGCACAGTCTGGGTTTTTCAAGTACTGGTCATCATATTACAGGCATCATCTGCAAGTATTTGTTGATGCTATTGACTGAACAAAGGTTTATGAGGCAGAAGATATATTTTTCTAAATGCTGCTGTGCTACCTATAACCTAATTAACTTTACTTTAGCCAGCTGAGTATACCTGGAAACCAAATATATCATGTGGCAATTAGCTTTCCTCCTTCTGGCTTAGTACACTTAAGTTGTTTATTGAAAAGGTTAAATATTGATTGAAAATGGATAATAGAACCATATTACAGTTGTATGCTAAATGGCAGAACTTGCCTGTAAAACATTTCCAGTTACCCCCCAGTAATGCAGTTACAGAACGGCAATCTGCTGCTAAGCACCCAGGCAAAAAATCAGAAGCAAATATAAATCACCCACTACGCAGCCATTCTTATCAGTACACTGAATTCACACAAACATCTTTGGAAGTTCAGTCATTAATTATCATGATGTTGAAATAATATAATAAAAATAATAATTGCTTGTGAAGTGATCTGTTGACTCCCTCCTCTCTCGGTGGAGGCTCCTCTCTGTCTCTCTCCCTTTCCCTCTTACCATGGGAAGCCACACAGACAAAGTATCAAGTGATCACATAGCATGAACTACAGCCCGAGGCAAGGCTTGTTATTTTACTTGAAACGGTGATGCATTTAGGACCCAGAAACTGTCAATAATTTTTTCTGACTTCCAGGGGATAAAAATCCCAATTACAGTAACTTTCCTGGGAAGCTGTAGACTCTAGTGCCATGTATTAATATTACGATGCATCCTTGACGCCCATCAGCTTGGTTTTATCTGTATTGTAGACCAAAACTGTGTGGATCTGTAAGATTAAGCTGATTTAGCCTAATTATTGTTTTTTTTTCTTTCTTTCTTTTTTTCTTCTTCTTTTTTTTTTTTTTTTTTTTTTTAAGTGGGAAGTATATCATATAAAAAAGGTTGGTTGAAGCAAGGTCTGGGAACAATAGCACAATTTGACTCAGTGTCCTTCAGCCACTTGGCTTCAATAAGATTTTTAATGTAGATTCAAGGGCCTTCAGCTGTTTTTCTCCCTATATTTTTTTCTATAAAACACAGGCTTAGTTTCCCAAGCCATTACAGCAAAGATCTTTTCCAAAGGAACGGATTAAGAAAGCGTTGTTTAGATTTGGCCCCTTCATTTCAGTTGCTTCTGGGATGTGGGAGATGAAACCAACCCTGCAGAGAGCCGTGCAGAAAAAAAATACCGGTTCTTATGCTCTACCCCTGGGGGGAAATCACACTGGAGGTTAATGAATATACAGAGGAAGCATGAAAAAGTTAACCTTGCTGAGTGCATCCTCAGCGGGGGGCCATGGAGAGGCTCATTGGTGGGGTCGGTGGGGAAACTACCATGGAAATCCTTGGGAAAAGGCAGTTGAAGGTGCTTCTTTCCATCCCTTCAGTGGTTTTCTCTTTCCTGCTCACCTGTGAGGAGCTCTGTCCTCTCACACTGGTAACACACGCCAACATTATTCCTGGTGCACTCCCACCACTCTTTCCCATCTGTCCCACTGCTGGGTAGTGAGAAAGTGATGATATAATGAGATTTAATAACACAATAATATAACCACACCAGAAAGAGTGCCACCCACTCTGCACTTCTTTGCTTTCTCCTCCTTCAACTGGTGAATACATCTCTGGCTCTCATCTCTATATACGTGAGATCTAGTCTTTATTTCTTTTTTTTTATATATATATACTTTTTTTTTTACCCCCATCTAATCACAATACCAGACTCATGTAGAATTATTGGTCGTTAATAACCCAATGCCAATACATCTTTTAGGAATGGATAGATGCACACGCGAGACTGTACAAGGCATAGCTAACAAATGCCTTTATTATTGACAGCGTAAGAACTGCAGTGCTAGATTAAAAGTTGAATGCCTGAGGTTTCCCCCTCTGGTTAACAGTTCACAGCTTTGTTATTTCAGGTCAGAGACAAATCAAGTATAAAGATGGAAAGCAGAGTGCGAGTGGCCACGGAGGTGAGTCTAAAGCAAGAGCCATACAGGATTAGGTCTGCTCACCCTGTTGCTAGTTTTGTAAAGACACCCTGAGATTAAATTACTACAAAAACGTTCTTCACAATATAGTATTAACTAAAAATCTCATAGTTGTTATGTGGTTTCCAGGTATAAATATTAAATACAAAACTGTACAGTTTCCTTCCTTGTAGTAAACGTGTTGTTATAGCTGTGTAGGTCTAAGAGTGTACAAGAGACACAGTTTATAAGGGTAAACAATATCTCAGCTCTATATTTGCCTATTAAACTTGCTGCTTTATTTTAGCAGGAGGTGGGTATTTTATTTATTTGGTTTTGATTTTTTTTTTCTTTTTTTGATTTCCTATTTTGTCTTTTACCTGATGCCTTAGGATTAGATACAAACAGCTCCATATGATTTGTGCAACATCATCTGTTCATTCAGCTCAGAGGCAGTGGGGATTGTGTGTTTACAAAAGGTTACCAACTCGGACACTCTAATTACCTTTGGAGGCAAGATTAAAGTGGCTTGTCTTATTTAATATTTCTTTTTCCTGCACTTCCAAATCAAAGTTTAATAGAAATAATAATCAGACATCTCTGCTAGTGTTACAAAAAATAATAAAAATCTGTGTAATGTGAGAGATACACACAAAAAAAAAATCCACTGGTTGTACAGTCAGGTGCTGAAATCCTAATATAAATAAGAAGAGACAAGCAAACATGTAAGATGTATGAGCTTTGATATACGGGTTGAGCTTTTTGTTTGTTCAGGAAATTATTTTAGCAATTTCTTGTACCTATTTTGAAAGCTTGGCATTTGGGGAGGTACTTAGTTCTATGCCTTTTAATTTTTCACAAGAGGCATAACAGCTTCAGAAATATTAGAATTGCTGTGTATTTTATATTTCATACGACTGTAAAAGAGGTGTCTTCGCTGTGGTTAATTATTAATCTTTCCTTGTGTATAATGGCATTATCTTTAAAAAGAAAAAAGAGAGAAGGAAAAGGAATGGCATGTTTTTCTATGTTATCTCCTTGGTTGGTTGGTTGTGGTAATGAGGATCCAAAATGAACCTTTGCAATTTGAGTATTATCGTGCCTAAACCCTCTAAGTTGTGCGAAGTATTTCAAGACCCTTTTCCTTGATCCAACTGTAAGGCCCTTAAAATATGCTGGGCAACACGTATCCTACCCGCTTGCGTGATGTCAAATGAACTGCATCATTCCAATATGGTGCCACATGTGCATGGAAGCCCGTAGCGCTTCTAACAGGTGCTGCCGAAACGCGCTTGACAGAGATATCGATGGGAAGGTCATCTGTGAAAATGAATACCTCCTCCCCCCCAAAAAAAGCATCAGTGGAAGGTTACCTTAGAAAGGCCAGGGTGCCACAGCACCAAAAAAAAAGCTCTCAGTTAATTTGTTTTTCTTTTTCCCTGGGATAAATTAAGGAGAAAAAAAAATCCTTTGGGAATAAGGTCTAGGATGAAGACGTGCAAAGGGGAGCTTGGAAAGCTAAAACTGATGAGTTCAGGATGCCTTCAGAAGGGAATCTCTTTAAATTTAAGCAAATGTACATCAAATTAGGTGCTGCTCTGCATCTTCTTGCAGCAAAATTTGTTTCTGCCAAGGTAACAGATTTAGAAATGTAAAACACAGATGAGAGCCTAACAATAAAGAGTGGTGGAGCTCAGGTTCTTTCACGAAGGCAAAGGTATTTCTATGATTATTATTGCATTTTACACTTGCAATGGGGTTTTTTTTTGGGAAAAAACACCCTACAAATAAAACCCAACAAACATTCTTTACATTTAGGCTGGATCTCAGGCAATCTGTCCTCTGCAACGTTCTTGGCCTTTGCCTGACATTTATGGTCCTGTGTTTATCATGTAAGCAGAGACCCAGTTTGCCCCCTCTCTCCCCCCCCTCAAACTCCTAAAATGACATCTGAAACCATTCAAATTATTAATTAAGGGGACTGAATTTATCTGGGACCGATTCCCAGGAAGGGGCTTTCACAGATTTTTCCCCTGCGCAGCACAACAATGCATGGCAAAGGCTTTGTATCTTCTTTGTATTTAAAAGTCAGATATTTTGCTCTGGATAAACTTCAGAAATGCTCTTCAATTCTCAGTGAGGCAAGCATTTCAATTTTCTGCAATATTAGCAGGGGTAACTAATGATGGCTAATTTTTGCCTGTAGTATTTCCCTCAATCTGCTTGTGCACTTTCGGTTACTCTGGCAGCAGCAGCATTTGTACATTTTCTGGTCACTAAACACTCAAGTACAATTGTAAGTGATCAGTTTACAGTTGGCCAACAAAAGAGCTGCAGGAATGTCTAAAAGAAAAAGAAATTTGAATAAATATGCATGTGTGTATCCCATCTTCTGTGGGCAAGCAAGCACACAGCTCCTGCAAGAGAGAAGGACAGAGGGCAACTTAAATATATTTTAGCTATCAGAATATCTTTCGAAAAAAGGGATCAAGTATTTATCCTACCATAAGAAGGTCTGATATAAATCCAAACCACACAGATTTTGAAAATATATTATTATGTTGAAGGTAAATCCTCCTCTTCACCCTTTTTTGTCTTTGATTATTGCTTTCTTAATATGTTTTTAAAAAATATGTTCAATTACAGGTTTGAGAGACAGACCGGCTTGAGTTATACTTCCAAATATCACTATCTTATTAACAAATTTGAAGGCTTTCTAGTTCAAAGAGAATATTTTAGATAGGAAGATAACATTTCCATGATGCATTTTAAAAATACACAATTTTAAAGCTGCGTGAGAGTCCTCTCACTGCTAATACCTCTAAAGTAGGAGACTTCAATAATAATTTGTTAATCTCCCCAGCTCATGGGCTATTCCGAAGAACCAAACCTAAATGGCAAAGAAATACTTTTTTTTTTTTTAAATGAAGAGGCAGCTCACTTGTGCCCTTATTAATTATTATTTGCCAGTGAAAATTAATTATTGCCTAGCATTTTGGATGGCGTTGTTTATGATGGAGTGGCAAGAATAGTTCAAATTAAATCAGAACTCTATGGAGACAGTTCACGGGGCTGCTTTCCATAGAAATCTCACATCCTGCAAAAGATATTTCTCTGTTTTTCTGTGAAGAGGTGTCATCGTTCCTGACACCGTTCCGCAGACATAATGCCAGCGAAACAGGGGGGGATGCACGGTGGGATTTGCATGTTTTATACTAAAAATCATCTGAAGAGCAGGCAAACCTGCACAGCTTCGTGCCCTGATCGGAGCGAATGGATGCACACTAAAAGGGAAATCCGTCACGTTAAAGTATCAAAATATTAAAGGCTAAATTATGGCTTTGGTGGTGACAGCCTCCCGGGGCAAGGGACGGAGGCGGGGAGGAGAGGTGCGATGCTCCAGCGGCCGTCGCTGCAGGCACTGCAAAGTGCCGAGGTAGTCAGATATCCTCCCGGGGGGCACCGGGCAAATGCACTTAGGAGCAGCATCCCTCTGACACAGAGATGCTGAAAAAAGATACCCCTGCTCAGCACCACCTCGCCAGGATTGGATACCCCTGGCAGAATTTGGCCACGCACCCCTTAACACCCCCCCTCCCAGTATTTCATCTTGCCAAGGGGAGTGATTTAAATGTCAGTCGTTATTACTCCTTTTTATACGGGTACAGAAGATTCTTCTGCTGTCCCTTCACATTCCTGTCTCTAGACATTAGGGGACACAGAAACTGCCCCTGCTCTTGCCAGCCATGATCCCACGAGCCATGAAACATCTCCGCTCTCCCCCTCTGCCACCTCCTATAGCTCCTGAGTGCAGGAAAAGCATCCTGACTGCATGGATGTCTACAGGCAGAATATTTTGCTTTCATCACCTATTGTTTTGAATAAAAGCCACCCTATCTGATCCTTAGCGGCAAGACTGTAACCTCAACTGGTAAACTCATCGAGGTTCACTGATTTAGGATCACAGCCGAGTCTAGTAGGTGGGTGTGCTTTCCTCTCCCACCTCTTGATGCTGATGGCAATATTTTACTGCTGGGGTTGCAGGCAAAGGTGAAAATTTAGTTGCTTTAGACACTGCACAGATGCATGTACATACATAAAGGATGCCAGAAATGAAACATTGGTAGTTTCAACGTACTTTTATAGCAGTGCAGTATTCACTACAAAAAAAGACATTGAGGTGCTGGAGATTGTCCAGAGAAGGGCAAGGGAGCTGGTGAGAAGTCTCGTGAGGAGCTGCTGAGGGAACTGGGGTTGTTCAACCTGGAGAAAAGGAGGCTGAGGGGACATGTCATCACTCTCTATAACTCCTGAAAAGAAGGCTGTAGAGGGGTGGAGGCTGGTCCCTTCTTCCAAGTAACAAATGATAGGACAGGAGGAAATGGCCTCAAGTTGTGCCAAGTGAGGTTTAGGATGGATATTAGGAAAAATTTCTTCACCAAAAGGGTTATCAAACATTGGAACAGGCTGCCCAGGGAAGTAGTAAAATTTCCATCCCTGGAAGTATTTAAAAGATGGATAGATGTGACGCTTGTCTAGTGGTGGTTTTGGAAGTGTTAGGTTAGTGATTGGACTTGATGATCCTTAAGGGTCCTTCCAACCTAGACAATTCTATGATTCTGTAGATGACACAGTAAAAGATTTGGAGGCAAATTTTCATCCAAGCTTAGAACATAAGTTGCCCTTGGAACTTTAAGAGCTCTTGCCTACCATGACACAGAAACTGGCAAAGCTGGGAGATCAACCCAGACCTCCTGACTCCCAGCCCACTGCCTTCACCCATGACATCAGGATTTTTGCTAAAGCTCAGTTTCACAAATGAACTGTTCATTTTGGATATAATGTGGTGTCTATCTTTGGGTATACTTACACGAATTGTTCAAAAAGTTTCAGTCCAGTCAGCATGTTCTGAGTGAAACAAAAAGTTGTTCCTAATCTGGTGATAGAACTTCTTTGTTGAAGTCTAGGCCAGAGACTTCAGTGAGTCACCAGAAAGACAGTGCTACTCTCAGCAGCAATGATTCTCCCTTAACCATTGTGTTGGAACACGTGGCACTAAAACAAAATGAGAACCATCATCTTAACATAGGTGGGTATATTTTTAGAGTCAAATTCTGTTACGTGTTTTCAGTCACGCTTGGAAATGCATGCAAGTGCCGTGTTGGTGCCAGTTCTGTGTAATCTACAAATCCTAACCCCTGTCTCAACCCAGAACTATGATGCTATGATTTGGCTCTTCTGGAAAAAAAAGCAACGCTTCTGTGAACCTCTAAGATCAAAGTTCAGATTTATTTTGGAGAAACAGTCAGAAATCTGTGTGCTTGTCTAGAGCTCATGAATCTGGAAGCCCATCAGAGTAGGCTTTCTTCTGGCTTTGTCAGCATTTCACTGCAGTTTAGAGAATAATCATTTTTGGTGGAGAATAGATGGATGCCTATTATCATGTGGAATTATCATGTGGTTTGGTTGGCAACACAAAATTATCAGAAAAACTAAAAGAAAAAAGGCACAAAAATGTCAGAACCTCAGTCTAGCTGGACTTTTAAAACAGCTGAAGTTCCAGAGGTTGCCTGTGTTTCACAGCTCAACTGACAATTCTAGGTCAACTGGGAAGGATGAGAATATTTGCAGATGAATTTGTGGTTGCGATGAACTCAGGAATTCCTTGGCCAAAAAGCTGGAGCAGCTTCTAGTGAGAAAACTTAAGGAAAGAAAAGCCCTGTGCAGATCCAAGTTCAGATTTCCTTCTCTGCCTCCAACCCAAGAAGGAAAAAGATCTTTTTTCCTAAGTCATAGCAGATGACAGGATGTCTACTGCCCTGTTTCCTCTCGACCGAATGGATAGAAACAAGCCAGCTCCATGAAAAGCCTGTGCCACCAGCAAGGGTCTCCCCTGTACTGCACACAGTACATCATTCTGGAACCTGGATCAATTAATAGATGAAATCTGCGATGAAGGAAAGATCCACAGCTGACAAGTTACAGATTTGACTTGTTTCACTGATGCACCTTCCAGTGTAAGTTGTAGGAAGTAAACGATAGGTAATGAAATAGTAATGGTATCATGATGAAGTGGTATTATTGGAAGTTGAATCAAATTTGAAATTCCCACAGCACACTTTCACTGTCCCTGGACTCAGAGACCACCACAGTACATATAATATATAAATTCACTTCTTAAGGGAACAAAATTAACTACAAACAGATTTTTAAAATGAGAACAAATATTTTAAAAGAAATGAAAATCTCTTTTTATCTGTTTCCTGATTATAGGTCAGCACTTCTAAACCAGTTAAACATAACTGTACGTTGAATATAATGTAATATATGTAAATAGACTGACAATTAGAATAAAGGGAAATGTTAATATCTGGTGATCTTACAAATGAGGTCATGGCTACTTTTTATGACTTCTCGTAGTAGAAGTGTTGTCTTTTAAAAAAATCAGTAAAAGGACTATAGGAAAAGATAGATAGGTAACTCTATTGCAGTCTTTCTTATAGATTTTTTTTTTAATTTTGAGAACTATTAATTTAAAATTTGTTCTCTTTATTTATTTGTTTGGGGATTATTTTTATTCTCTTGTCTCTGTTGTTGTTTTATGCTTGATGGTTGATTTGCACATAAATTCTTTCTGCTATGTTGAAAGTCGCACGGGATCTGGCCCTTAGGGGAAATATTCACAAGATATTTGGTAAAATATTGGTTTATATTTAACTGATTTTTCCACATCAGAAAAAAAATGTTATGTTGTTACTGTCATTTTAGTTCTCTCTATTGCATAACTGATAAATGTGGGGGGGGAAAAATACATCTTCAAATATGACTCATCTTAGTTGATAAATATTTTTTTAAAATATTGAGAGAAATGAAATGCATTTATATTTTTTAATATATAAATTAATCGAAACAGCAATCTGAATTATTTTTTTTTTAAAAAAGCAAATGTTAATGTCTACCCAGATATACCTTGTGATATCTGAATAATTTTTCTTTCATTAACAGAACAAGACTTAATTTTTGGTGGAAGACAACAAGGTAAATGAGACCAACACTAAATTTTCCTTTCATTGAATTTCTGGTGTGTTTGAGTGCTCTACTTTGCTCTACTTTGGGATCGTATGTACACAGTATCTAATTCAAAAGTGTTGTTTAAAGATGAGTAATACAGAAAATATAATATTATATATTTTAATATTTCTATCTTATATATGAATTTTATAATATATGCAGTATGAAATTTATATAAATACATATATAACAAATGGTATAATGTGTGTATAGTACATTAATATACATTTACACATAAATATTTACTTCTTTTTATATATAGCTATGTATTTATTATATATAATGATACATGTTCTTATATATAAATAAATGAGGTGTCTAATATGTACTTTGATTCACCAAAGATCTCAGCCAAAGAGCCTAAGATTTTTCTGAAGCTGAAGGCTTATTCAGAAGGATAGACAGGGGCTTTCCAAATGATTCATATCCAAATGAACTTCTTTAAATAGCAAAAAATGGCACACAGTTAAAGTAAATTAAATCCTTCTCTCACAGTAAAATGTTGTTGGGGAAGATGGTGTAAAGAAGAAGCTTTAGGCAAAAAGAAACCCCAAACAACAATCCACAAAAGTCAGGACTCCCTATTAAATTCAGGCTGCAAACATATTTGCATTGACTTTTAGTTTGAAAGTAATCTGGCATATAGAAACCAATAAATGTTCGGTTTCCAGTGGCTTCCACCTGTTAAGGAGTTGCAAGACAGCAGTACCCTTTTCAAAGCCATTAATAATGCAGAAGGTCAATATCTAAACAGATATATTGAATTACACACTGTATCATTATAATAGCCAGAGTTTTTGTATTGCAGGTGATTTTTTTTTCTTGCCATTTGACCCTTTTAAGCTAATTAAAATATATAGCTTATTTTTTGATAAAGTTAGAGGCAATATTCTGTTGTATAGCCAGGTGGTTAGGCCCCTCAGAATAGGTAAAAAACATTCTGTCCACTGCAGCAGAGTGTATATTGATTTCTGTTAACTTTGCAGCTCCAGTCTCTCAACTAAATCTCCCCAAACACCAGAAAACAAAAAAACAAACAAACAAAAAAAAAAAAGTAAACCCAAAGCCTTTCTCAAATAGAACAGTATTATTATTATTTTTTCCAGATAATTATCAATTTATATAGGTTTAGGGATCTACAGTGGCGAGCAATATTTGGAATTCAACATTTGTATTGTGCAGTGATTTGCAATATTTCAATATTGTAATCATGACAAGATGCAGTTACTGAAAAGATAAAGGTAGCGCATTCTTTTGATATAACATCAAGATTTCTCTCTTGTCTTTTAAAAAACGTAGTAATATCAAATTCCGAAGCTATGAAATCCACTGTCGGTGTCTCCCATTGACATTTTGTGTTTGTGTGAAGCAAAATCAGGTCAAGCCAATCCACCAGCAGCATCTCAGCCCTGTTTCTGCAAAATATTTTGTCACTACAGAATGTGGTGATTTCCTCGCATGTGTGCTAGTTTTCTGAAATTAGTGGTTGATCTTCGGGTGTTGCAGAGCTGAATCTTTGTTGTTGGAGACGTTAAAAAACATTTACTGTAAAGATTTAATCCATGCTCCCTTGCCTTCAATGGCAATCGAATCAGATCCGAAAGGCAGATCGCATCAAGTTGACTGAGTTATGCCAACAGGGACTGATTCCCTCGTAATCTTCAAAATAATTTAGATGCATGAAATCTGAAATTATTAAAAAAAAAAACCAAATTAGATTAAATCCTTTTCTCTTCCTGTACTCAAAACTGTAACTTTTGTTCGAAGGTCCTTCAAAATTAGCTCATTTCCCTTTTCAGCTAACTTATTTAGTTCAATTAGCAGCAAACACTCCATTGATTCTTGTCCAACAAAGGAAAATTCCATAGTTCAAATCTCTCTGAAGGAAAATCCCAGTTATTTAAATATAGGAATTACGGTGGCAAAACAAAACGATTTTCCTTAGTAATCTCTGAGCCAAAAAGTCCTTATTTGAAGTTAAACTACCTTTGAGTGGAAGATTATTTTTCCCAAACTGGTGCGTCTGCTAGCCAGGAATAGACATAGAAATTTCCTTTGGAAACTACCCTCTGAAGGGGCAGCGAAAAATCCATTATGATGATTATTATTATTCATAATATTAATAGTAGTAATAATAAGAAGCAGTAATTTTGATCTTGCTAAACAGGAAAAATATTTGACCTAAAAATAGACAAGGCCATCGCTGTTCTGTTTTTGAAAAGCAGAGAATTGGCAATAGAAATGTGAGTGAGAACGGGAATAGAAATATTTCTGTTTCGATAGAAATAGGTGAAGTGAGATACTGTGACTTTAGATGACTTCTTTAATTCGGCTGATGGATCAGAGCAGGTTCTAGAGGCAGATTCCTCACGCAAAAGGTTGAATTCAAGATGTTTTCCTGTTTCTCAGCCCATCACAACGCGGCATATAAATTCAAACCCGTGGTTTTCACCAAACGGCCAGCTCCAGTACAGTATGTGACACTTTCTCAGATTCCTACTGACATTCAGATATTGCCAAAAATATCATGTCCAACTTTGCGCAAAGCTCCACAGGCAAAAAAATATTTATTATAAAATATTTGTCTTCAGAGAAGAATACTGAGCTCCAGGAGAGAGGGCTTTTTTATGTTCCAGATTTTCCTGTCAAAGATTATGCTGTCTCACAAAACGTGTGCTGAGCCTCTTTGGCAAAATCTTTGTCCTTAATATTTGATGTTTGCTTAATTTTGTTTGTTTGCTGGGTTTTATTGCTGTCAGTGTTATTTCTGGTGACTACATGACTCAGAGGGACTAGAAATAAAATGAGAGACTTTCACCTCTAGGTCAACAGTTTCATTCTGGCCCAGAATACCGGGACCTACGTAAAGTAACTCATTGATCTCACTCCAGTTCCCAGTTGGCAAGTATGCATATCGCAAACTGTATCATTAAATCGGGCAATAAATTGTCATCCTTTGCAGCAGTCCCAGAAGTGAGCTCAGTGTTTGAGTTGGCGTTGCTGCTGAATCACTCTTTTTTTGCTGGGAGATGGGTTTCTCTTGGGCTGGAGTGAATTAGGAGATGGTGGGGGTCCTGGAGGTGGTTTTTCCTTTCCTCTCCCTGCCCTCTCTGCTTGAAGGCTCAAGGGAGGACACCACGTTGCAGAGCAGCCTGTCTAGTGCCTCCCCAGATCAATAAGAAATCTCTTAGCCAGGTAATCAGATGTAATTTCATAATATACCTTGCTCTGCAGGCCAAGGCTTTGTTTTCCAAAGGATGAGGTCTTGATCCATGGCGAGTTTTTCCTTCCCCACTAAACACCATTTGCATTTCTCCTTCATCGTGGGGGTTCCCAATAAATTGCCTAATTCATAGAAGCATAGGTGCCCAAATGCAAAGAATTGAATAGCTCCATCTTTAAAATTACCTGTTTGACCTGCTGCTTCCAGACCACAGCTCTGAGATAACAGCCCTCTCCCCCACCGAGATCAGAGCCTGGATCTCTTTGCTCCAATGAAACACAGACACAAAAACAAAATTACATTGCCGTGATCTATAGCAGTAACAACTCCTCTTTCTATAGAAGAAGAGGGGGGGGAAAAAAAGCTATTATATTTCATTTTGGCACTATTATTGATCATAACAGGTGTTTTGAACTGAAGACCCCCATGGCTTACAGGCGCCTGTACAAACCATCAGTTTCAACTACAACAGAGACGTCACTGGTGTTCACTAAAAAGCTATCTAACCTTTTTTTTTTGTAGATCCCCAGATACTTGTAATCCTCCATCCTTCAGCCCATTGCAGAAGCAGGAGCGTTTAAGCCTCGCATCTCAGCGGCACCCAACTCAATGCTGGATTAATTTATTTTCCTTTTTCCTCCTATCAATTCCATAGGTTTACAACACCCTTTCCTGTCGAATTTGGAGATGCCACGGGCTGCTCTGCCCCTGGTCCAGGTATGAC
The DNA here is from genome assembly GCA_013400375.1 of Thinocorus orbignyianus. NCBI lineage: Eukaryota > Metazoa > Chordata > Aves > Ciconiiformes > Thinocoridae > Thinocorus > Thinocorus orbignyianus. The sequence goes on from VXBW01001548.1 coordinate 1,090,136, forward strand.
TAAGTGCCGTCTGGCTTCCCTTGAACACGGGATCTATTTGTCTTACGTGATGGGGGCTGGCTGCACCACGCCACGGCACAGGGTGACAGTAATTTGCACTGATCTGCCCCCACTGCTAGTCCTGCTGCTACAAATAGCAATTGATTATAACGCCGTAGCGTTATTGACTGTCACGAAGAGCACAAGCTTTATTTCATTTTTATTTTTTTTTGTTAAAGTAACAGGTCGCAGATTTACTTAGCAGGCGTGGAGCAATATCAACAGACGTAAAAAAAAAGAAAACAACAAAAAAGCACCCCCAAAACCAATAAAACTGAAACAATTTGAAGCAGGAGGAGGCAGAGGCAGCACTGCATAAAACACAGGAAAAATTAATTAACGTCACTAGATTATTATGATATTGAAGACGAGCAGGGAAAGGATGAATCTGTCCATATTTGCGAGAGGCAATCCTGATTTACATCACCTGAGGATCTTGCCTGAAGCATTCAGGTCACGGAAATCATTCAAATCCATCAGAACGCAGGCAAAAAAGAAAAAGAAAAAGGAAAAAAAAATAAAGTCAGCCTTTAAAAATCATTATTATTATTATTGTCAAAATCTTAATCTGCTGAGGCAGCAAAACGTGCTAATGCTGCACTGGATTTGCCCCTTCCTCCGATTCTCCCTCCCTTCAGTTCAGGGTACAGTTTTTGATCCAGGTTGTTAAAAGAGATCCTATTTCATACATCCCTCCGTTCTCTTTCTGAATCTTATGTTCTTAGAGCATTAATCTGCAGGATTGTCCCTAGAGTCCATTTGAGATGGGCGCAGAAATTTAGTTCAGGTAATTATCCTTTCTTTCCAAGTGAATTAAGGAAGGAAGAATTCCTGCTTATCTGACAGAAGTGTAGATTTTCCTCCTTAATGCTTGTCACCTGCGAGACAAGTCACACAGGTAAATCTCAAACTGTGCCTTTGTGCCCCGTCTAAAGTGGATTTTGGATGTCTCTGTGGAGTAATACTCCAAGGACGTTATAGTTCAGAGAAAATGGTAATGTCTGTGTATAAAACGTGAATTACTTTAATAGGCTTTGGCAGCACAACTCTCAACAAGACGATCCACCCCTGCTAATCTAGTGCGTACGGTTTCTCTCTCTCTCTCTCTCCCTTTTTTTTTTTTTTTTTAAACTCTGAATATAATTTCTCTAAGCTGCAATTTATAATGCTAACGTTTTACCTTCATTAAGGAGGGGAAGAAAGCTTCTAACCGACCGTATTGAGCTGTTGAAGAACGTCTTGCATTGAAATTCTGATTTAGAGATAGTTACAATACATCTGCTTTGCATATCTTTGCCCTTTAAAATGATATTTGTGATATAATGAAGCACGCAGCTTGCAGAGTAGCTGGTAAGTCTCCTATCCATGGCTTTTTTGCATGTATGTACAAAGTCAGATTGATTTCCCTCCCTCCTTTAGGCAAGACAGCTTCTGTATCCTCAAAAAACTGTCTTTATGGGAAATCACCAGTGTGGCGGTAGTGATATTGCTTAGAACAGGACTGAACGTGGAAGAGTTATCCTATTTCGTATTTTAGATTCCACTTAGGTTTTTTATGGGTCCTTATTTAAGACAAACATCCTAGAGGTGCTCTGTCTTATTGAAAAATGAGGACTAGGGCTGGATTGACACGTCTAACTTCACTAAATTCTTTCACTGATTTTGGGGTTTGTTTGGGGTTTTTGTTGTTGTTGTTATTTTCTTTTGCTTTGCTTTTTACTTTGCAATGCTTTGAATCTGGTTAAGATAACACAGGCATTTTGTAGCATATTGCAAGTGAACAGAAAATCTGGTTTTCATTCCTTGAATGTCTCTTTCTTCCTATGGCCCATGAGGTTCATATATGAGCAGATTACAGGATATATAAAATAAGATGTATAAGGAAGAATTACTTCTCGTGACAGTAACGCCCAATGGTAAGTGGTAAAAATGGGAGGAGGGGTGCACAAAAAAAAATTGCATTTGAGGGCTTTTCCTTATATATGCATTTCAAACGCAGTGATCTTCTAAAAAGGAAATTACAGGTATCACTCGTTTTACAACTATTCCACAGCTCAAATTAAAGCTTAAGCGGCTACGTATTTATCAATTAGCATTATTTCTCTATCCCTGTCTGACTCTCTGTATTGTTGTAACTCCATCAAATAGTCATTTGCTTTTTTATGGTAATAATCCCTTCAAATTCACTCCTTTCATCTGGATCCCTGTATGTTATTTGTTGTTCTGCTAAATCCCTATTACAGAGGCCTAGGAGTTCCAACGGCCTGATGAATAATTAGAAATGTTTTATCCCTAAGCTTCAAAAGGGTGCTAGAAATAATTATAAGCAAACATTTTATGTAGCATTCCGTATCAATCCAATCCTGGCTTTGTGCTGTTTGTACTTTAGATAGAGGGGAGAGAGGGAGATCTTGGTTACCAGCTCTGTCAGCGTGAAGAGGACAGATATTGAAGTCGCTGTAGCTTTTGTCTTCCTTCTCTCCTCTCCTTCTGCTGGTGGGATGCTCAGTGTGTCCCAGGGCTTGTGACACCTCTTGTCTCATAAGGGTATAGTTAGTTACTGGTCAATAAAAAATAACTTCATTACCTTCTCAGCAATCCGTACCATATTGTCTTGCCTGCAAAGTGACCTACAAGCTTGCACTGTGTATAAATAGCACCACGTCAAACCAGAGAAGAAAGCTCGGGTTTTGAAAAGTGGAAGTTACTTATTTAGTCAAGACTAGATATGTCAGCGCAGTCTTATTCCCTAGAAAATGTTTGGGAGCTGTAGCAGTTATTGCTGTCCTTCAGCGGAGTAGACTCACAACACAAAGTTTTTACACATAAGGCAAGGAGAGAGAGAGCTGTGTCTTGAAAGCCTACAAAACTAATTGGAACACACCCAATGTCATTACATTTGACAGCATTTTGAGAAATACCCAATCACTTTGTCATCAATTTTCAATTTTGTCAAGAGAAAGTAGCTTTTCATTGGCAAACAACCTGCTGTCCCCACACTATTTGTGAAAGTGTCCTGGCAAAGAGTAGTGTCATCTCCAAGAACATTTTTCAGGCTCACTTTCTCTACAAAACTTTTATTGAGGAGTTTTTTTAAAAAATCCTAGAAGATTGTGTTAAGATGAAGGTTTTTCATCCTGAAGACACCAAACATTTATGGCCCAGTACAACAAAGCACATAAATATATGATTAACTTTGAACTTGTGAACAGTCCAACTACTTTCCCGCTACAACTAACGCAAGTTTTGATGATAAAGAATTTTATCTATTAGCCTCAAAGGGACTGTGAAAGTTTAATGTTGAAAAGGAATGAATTAAGGTTAAAAAAGGGAGAAAAGAAGATGTATTTACCGATCAATATGATAAGGATTCATGTGTGAAAAGCAATGAACAATGTGGAGTTCAGGGGTAGCACAGCAGCACCTTTCTACCAATCTGCTGCTGCTGCTATTGTCTGCCTTCCCTCTGCAGTGGATTCGTTCATCCTTTCTCCTACTTTTCAAGAACAAAAGGCAGCCTGGTGTCACTGCCTGTTTTGCTGGAGATCCATATTTTTACCCTGATTCTTTATTTTTAGCAACTCATTGCTTTTGCTAGTAGATCTCTAATTTTCTCTTGGTTTCCCCCGTGCACGTCATGAAGTCATGGTATGAAGAAAAATGTCAGAAGGAAACCAGACTCATTAGATATGATTTCCAGCGGTTACAACATGTGGATTCTGTAAGAAATGGTGACAATATTTTAAGGGGTACAACAAAGAGGTAGGAAGAGTTTACCAAAAGACATCATCGTCGTCTGGTGGACTCAGATGATGAACTCTCCCTCGCCCAGGGAGAGTATCTCTGAAGGGAAGCCCAAGAGGGAATTCAAGAAAGGATAACCTTCCTTTACTGGGCTTTCTCTCAACCCAAAGAGCCACTGGGAGATATGGAAACCTCAAATTTCATGTGTTTGGCATTTGCTTTGGTACAGCCGCTGCTCTTGATGGAAGTGACTTGTGGGAAGTCATGCTTTTATTTCTCCAAGACCTTCATATCTGAAAGGACCTTTACTTTCCTGTCTTTCTCAGATGAGTTTTATAACAGAAAGGATAACATCAGGAACAGAGCAGGAGGTTGTCCTGGTTTCCAGCAGGGAGGTCATTCTTCCCTGTCTCTATCCAGCACACCTATTCCCCCCCATGTGTGCCAGGCCCAGGGGCAGCAGGGAGCCAGCCGGGGAGGGGAGGGGCCACAACCGGAAGTTGGCGCGGTGACGTCACGACGTAGGCATATATATGGGCGGGCGGCGCCGGGGTGCGCTCAGCGGCGCCGGTGGCGGTCGGGGCGGCGCGGGGTGCGGTCGGTATGTGCTGGTGTTTGTCTCCTCCATCTGTGTTGCTGTTTCCCTGCCATACCTGTTGCTCTGGGAAACAGTTTTTATCTCAACCCACGGGTCTGCCTTTTCTTTCTCATCCTTCCCCCTCCCCTCCTCCCCCCTACGGCCGCTGGGGGGCGGAGCCAAGGGACTGCCACGTGGCGCTTTTGTTGCCGCCGGGGCTAAACCGTGACAGAGGTAAACACTTTTTCCTCTCGGGTTAAAAGTAAAGGTTGTTGCCAGTGGCTGTGAAGATGGTGCACTCAAGTCAAACAGTTTTCTTTTCCACTGAAGCCCTCAGTTTTGGAAGTACCCGCTCAGGTCCAGCCAAGGCTATGCCAACCTGGGAGCTGGGATTTGACAGGTCTTACCAAGGCCAGTGTCGAGCCAACGTGACTGTTCCACTTTCAGCAGGGATGTGCCTACATGTTGATGTTACCAAACAGGACCATCCAGATATTTTTCTTGCAGTGGGAAATTGCAACATTTCCCAGACAGTTCTTGCCCCCCTCAGGAGGCAGAACAATGAATTATTGCAACCCCTGTCTTCCACGGCACATGCAAAAGGGATATGATTTAGGCTTTTGAATAAGCTCTGTAAGAACCAAATGACTTGTTAAAATCACAGACTATAGAATCTACAGTTTTTCAGTTTGGAGTTAACTTCCTCCTGACCTTTTTTCCTCAAAAGGAAATAAAAAAATTTAAAGCGATATTGTTTGGAAACACTGTAAACCCACCAAAGTATATTTTGTGTGCGTTGAAAAGCTCATTTGCCTTTTTGATTAATATGCAAATGGTGCGTGCTTCCAGCTCTCATCACTGCTTAAATACTGCACAGGCATCGTAAATAACCTGCCTATTCAAGTTTTATCTTGTCCACTCTACGTTGCGCTGCTCTTGTACAGGAAATGGACTGTACTTAATATTGATGGCTCTGTATGTGTCATTTAATCGTCCCTATTGATTGGATTTCATCAGAGTGCGGGGCTTGGACAGAAGCTTTGATTATACTGTAAGGAGTCTTTGCAGTTTTGTGTTACTCAGCACCATATCAATGCACCTTCTGGTGTGATATCACTTTCACAATCAATACCTGGAAAGAAAATAAAAAAGAGGCCTCTAGGAAAGGAAAGGGGAAAAAAACAAACCCTGAATTGGCCTCTGATTCCCTTTCTGCACATAGATTAAACCTCTCCAACTCAGAGAATGTTTATTGTGTGGTTTAACGTAAGAAATGGGGGGGGGAAGAAGAAAACCTGAAAGAGTCTCCATGGGTTGTTTGTTTAATTTCTACATCATTTTTTATTTATAAGCGTCAGTTCTTCCTTTCAGTGTCCCTAGCTGATGTTTGATAGTGGATAATTTTTAACAGTTACATGTCATGTTTCACTTAACTGTTTCTCTTGATCTAATAATAGTCCCATAAACATATTATTTGGCCAAATTGATACCGTAAGGGGACTCTCTGCTTGTCGAAATTCTTTCTGCTCAGAATGGGCCGTGTCAGAGCTTTCAAAGAACATCCCTAATTTGACACTGTCCCACAGTGGCTCAAGCTAATCCTCTCTCCAGAGCCACACTGGTTTGCACTCCTACATCCCAAACGCCAACCGTAACAGCCAGGCAGCATGAAACAATAATCCCTTGAAGAGTATTAATAGGCAGCAGATGGGTATTTCATACTTCTGGTGAGAGGGTTTCCCCATCTGGGCATCCTCAGCTTAAATGTATGCGCTGACGTGCTCGTAAATTCCAATCCTCAGTGGATGACAGGAAACATCACTCGGAGTTGTATCGAAGTACAGAGAACATACATAGTTCCTCCAAATGGTTGTTTGTGCTCTGGTTCTCCACATTCATTGTCCTGTGATGAAAGGCAATTCATGGGCAATTTATGCTCTCTGCCAGTACTTGTCATCTTCTCCAGGCTGGTGATCCTTTTTCGGAGATACTACCGATATTTACTTACAATGATAATGTTAGTACCTTCTTTTTCCAGGAAAGCAGCATTAGAACATGTTTCAGGAGTCCCAAGGCTCCCACCAATAAAATCTCCGTGAGTGTGGATGGGTGTGCTCTGGGAGAATGGGAAAATACAGACTGGACCTTGACGTAGAGAATGGTGTTTAGGAAGAATGAGTGGATATCGTTCTAGATTGCAGTAACAGTTTAAAACCTCTGGCATGGACCTTGACTACTTTCCTTTGGTCCTTCCAGATTAGTGACCAACGGTTGCTGAAGAATATATGCTTTTGAAAATTTATTTCCCTGGAGAGATTAGTGGGTTTCTTTTGACACAGCCCTAAGCTGAAGCTCTAGCTTTGTATAAAAGCACTGGTGTTTGACTTCTAGAAATCTAGTGAAGGGATATATATATGTGTATATATATATATACACACATATATTGGGATATATACAAAATACATTTCAGTAGAAAGAATTACAAACTGAAATGCTGCGTAAGACTAAAATATATGCCTTGTGTGCATAATGTTGTTCATCAGAGAGGGTTACAAAACCAGGTTTCTACAAAAGAGTTGTTTATTTTGCTAATTATCTACATCCAAACATGCCCAGCAAAGAAATTGGCACAGAAGCTAGTTGAAGAGAGACTGAATGAGTGGTCCATATTCCTTTACTCCACCAAATATTCTCAAAGATCCTTTCAGTTTTCTAATCAAGAGAAGGCAAAAACTGTTAGAGGCAATCTGTTATTTCCTTAACTGGGGTGAAGACTAAGGTCTTGGGTTGGTGGCACTTGACCGTGAGCCAGAGGAGAGAAAGTAGTGTGTTAGTGGGGCATTTTGAATCTCACCGTGGAGGAGATAATCAGAGAAGTCTCCCTAAAGTGACAGGTATTCACCCAAAAGCGTACAGACGGATGCAAGCATCTGAGCTGCTAGACTTGAAGGTTCTTCAGTCTAAAAAACAAAAGTATGGTGTTAGCAAAGTGCAGTGCCTGAACAGATGTAACTTGCTCAGAAAAAGAAGTGCCTGTAGGCTTTCTTCCTACCAAAGCCAGAAGTGACTTCTAGCCCTGAACAGATCTCCACTATGAATACTGGAATTTTTAAATTATTTTTTTCTGCCTCTCTTTTGTTGCGTTTCTCTATTTGAATAGTTGTGGAAACATATTTCAGACAAGATCTGTAGAGAAAAAAATAGTTTTAATGTAGATACTGCCAAATATTGGTGAAACCTTATTTTCTTTGCTTTTGTATAAGTGACTATTTGCATGAAAAAAAAAGGTTTGAAGAGTTACACCAGTTAGGAATTGGGACTGTACCATGTTTTCCTGGCCAGTTACATCTGGGTGATGTTGTTTGAGTTGTTTGTGTCAGATTTTGACAAAAAACTTTCTTGGAAACAAATCCCAATTAATTTATGGAAAGTAAACTAATGAATAAATATACCTGGTCCAATGAAAAGGAAAACAAATCCTTTATTCAGTGCTTATTCCCCTGGATTTACCCAGACCCTTCCTACTCAGACCTCAAGAAATAAAGTAAGAAAGTTTGAGTTCTTTCTCCAGTGTTTATTCTTAATGGGTTAAGAGGTGACCCACAATGTCCTGAATAAATCATTATGTTTTCTCTAATATTGAGGATTAGTGCCCAAGAGAAGTAAATGTGAGCTCGTGGAGCTGGAGCGTGCTGTGATAGATGTTGCACACAAACCAGAATGGATTTAGAGCGCTCTAAAAGAAGAGTTCAGAGGATGTGTTGCTACCCTTTCCGACATATAAATACAACATAAAAATATGTGAAGGTGAAAACTCTCTTTCTTTTCCTTAGAGGCTTGTGAAAAACATCTACCTTATGGATAAAGACACCTTTCATGATCTTCTCGTAGGGGTATCACAATTTGGATGAGACAGAGCTCCCTTTTAACTTGACATGGAGTGTAATAAGTTGGATCAAGGGCCTTCAAAATACATGCTTGATCATCTTCATTCTCAAGAAAGCAGGTAAAAACTTAGTAGAATGAATCATGGGGAAACCTTTGGGACAGTAAGAAGTAAGAATATGCTTTGTGATGTTCTGTGTATAGGATTCTTAGTTGTAACTTAATTTTTCAAAGTTAGTTTCACGATTATAACAGTTACACAGATTGGATCAATCCATCCAAAGATTAGCTATTAGACAGCTGGAGTAAAAAAAAAGTTTTATTACATCTCTTTGTCAATGTACATGGTTCTTACCAGGAGAAAGCCACCACCCTCAAGGACAATGCATTACTAATGTTCTGTCCTCCACAAGAAAAGTGGAATCAAATATACCAGAAACAATTAATATGGCAATTTTAGAGAATAACTTCCTGAGTGTATTTAATGCTATTTGGTAGCAGTAAAAATCTCTGAAAATCTTACTGAAGTAAGAGCTTTGAGTGTCACGTACTTTTGTCTTCTGTTGGATCAGTTGTCTTCTGCTGGACACCACTTTGTCCGTCACTGCCCACTGCAGATGAGGGATGTGCTCATGCAGGTTTCTTCAAATACCTCTTCTTTGGGGCTGCTGAGACCAGAAGCCCATGTCAGATAGCCTCGCCAGTAATTACCGGATGCTAATGACGTTCAGTTAGAACCAACCTGTGCCACATTCAAATGGGTGACCTAAAGGTGAAAAGCTTTGATTCCCAGTAATAACACTGTGAGCCTCTCTGACCTCCAGGATGTGATTAAAAGCCTGTTAAATTCACTCAGTAGCTTTGGATCATATTGTTTGCATTTTGCATTATTGTTGTGCATTGTCTGATAATTTAATTATATTATTTGGTTAATTTAAAGCATAAGGTTGGTGGTTTTTTTTCTGTTTTGTGTTTAGGAATGCATCATATTAAGAGCTCTCTTCACCTAGGAAATATCTTTTTGTTTTACTCTCTTTTTCTCAGTGGGTGAATGAACTGCTTTCCTTTGTCTGGTTGCTGGAAATAACAAACGTCAAAGCTTGGAAACTGGTAATTTGGCAATTTTAGACAATCGCCTCATAACCACATTTTAGTACACCTTTGAAGCGGTAGAAGTTCAAAGGCTTTGGAAAGACGACTATTGCTTTGCCTGTTGCTATGAGTCATTTGAAGTAATTGGTCCTGTCTGATGTATGTTTTGAACTGAGGAAGTAGTGCTTTATTACCACAATCAGATACAGGTTTTTAGCTAAGGAAGTGGAGTTTTCCTCACAGATGTAGATGTCTGCTTGATAAGGCAGAAAACAGACAGATGTGCCTCTCTGCACTGGGGAAGAGGTGTGGAGAAGGAGCAAACACAAGAGCTGAGAAAATTCCATGAAGCTACGTAAGAGCGGTTTTGGAAACCTTCCCAGCTAGAAAATTTCTCACAAGCAAGGAAACTCGCATTTTCAGAGAGATAAATACTTAAATTTTTATATATCATACAAATATGCCTATCAGAAGTTTTTTTTTCAAGTGCTTAGACTGTAGCTACAAATCAAAGGACTCTGAAGGTATTTTAAAATAATGTCATCTAATTTTAAGCCAATCAACAGGATGTTTGATGGTCATTTCTCATAAACATTTGCTCACTCCCAGTTCTGAAAGTTGGGTATTTTTTTAAAACTCAAAATTATAAACATTATAACATTGCATATTAAGTTTGTTTCAAAATAATATAAGATCAAAAACCAGAATTTATGTCTCTATATCTCAGTGGACAATGCGTGAGGTACTGTGAGGAAGTACCTCCCTATTGTAAATCTTTTACTAAAATTAGAAAAAGAAAAACCCTTCAAGAACCACATTTGTGCTCTGGGATATGCAGAAGAGCATCCCACAAAGCTGGAGGATTTCTCTGCTCCCCGACGGAGAGGTGCTGAGTTGTTACTCCAGCCTGGGACTCGCCAGCTCCTCCAGGCAGAAGTCTTGTGCTCAGATGTGCCGGAGCTCTCTCCATCCATGTGTGCCACAGATAGGAGTGTGAGAGTAGTTTTTGGCACTAGGAGGGCTTTTCTCTTTCAATCCCCTTTTGAATTGCACCTACTGGTTGTGGTGGATCTGCATCTTTCTCACTGGGGTCCTCCTCACAGCTTAAAATGTGTCTCCGTATTCAGGGGACAATTTGGTCTCCTCTGGGTCTTCCCAGAAGCAATGTTGGTACTGATGGTGTACACATCCATGCTTATTCATAACTGAGAAAGATCTATTTATTTTTATTTTATTTTCCCAGGGCAAGGAGAGAAAACCTGAGCAGGAGTTTCTGCTTCCACTGCTTCATTGCAGAGGTCAGAGAAAAACAGTAAAACTCCGAAATTTAATGGTAATGGAGAATATCCATTTCAGTTTGTGAGTGGTGTCCAGAGCGGATTAAGGGGAAAAAAAGAGTCATATTTCAAAGGCAAAGGAGATCCTGGATATGCTGGTGTGTGCTCTTGACACAAAGTCAAAACTCAGGTATTTTGTAGCACCTTTATTTTATCTTGCAGGTGGTGACAGAACGGAAGTGGCCAGATTCCAGCCAGCTTCAATAGATCAGCTCCTTTTATCAGGTTTGTGATATCAAGTTTACTTAATATCACATGAAATAAGGTAGATGCCTGTTAGATAAGGCTGGATTACTGCTAAAACAATGAATGTGCTGTATCTCTTCTGCACCCATGGGTATTTACCTGCATTTTTACACCAACCGACCTTTTTCCTTTCCCATTTTGGCTTCAGTTGCTTTGAACCAAAAGACACCTTCACAAGTCAAAGGTCTCCATGTGCAATCTTTCCCAGCGACAGACATAACAAGTTCTGTAACAGGAAAATGTACAAGAAGAAAATGTGTGTGGACACACACATCTGGAAGGAGGACCCAAAATCTGGGCTGAATCTAACGTCTAGTGTAAGGTTTACTTGTCAATCTTGGCCCAGGTCCTAGGCTTAGATCTCATCCGGGCTATTGTAATAAGCTGCTGGCTCTCAGCCTGCAATTTGCCCACACATATATTCAGATATAAATATTTGAAGATCTTTCCTCCTTTAAATTAATTTTCGGTTTTGTAGTAGATCAATTGTAAGGGAACAAAATGATCATAGTAGAGATTGTGAAGAGATGGGCACCGATAGCTTTGATGAGGTCTCCAGCGTTTTTTGACTGTTGAAAACATCACATTTCCATTTAATCTAATGCAACTGGGTCTGATCTCATCCCACATTCATGCCCATCACAAGGCTGCCACACATTTTGATACAATAAGAATATTCTTAGGATCACTGAAATCGCCAAATCAGATTATGCCAATAGTAGGTTACCCCTACATCGTGCCCTCTTACAGTTACTGCCATACACAAGCAGGGAAACCCTCTGACTGTGAAGCAACAGTGACTGTTTCTTCATTATATGTTTTATATATTGGAAATATAGTTAATATACATACAAGAGTTTAATTTTTCTTATATTTTTTTCTTTTAAAATTTTAAAACACTTTGGCTCAGTAATGGTTAGTTTCCCCACATTTCAAAGGTGTGAATATCCTTTGAAATGGAAAACCTCACCAATAACTTAGGAAATAAGTAGGTGGGGAAAAAAAACAACCCACAACCAAACAACCCTGGCCCCTTCCAACTCCAACAAACAAGAATATTTATTTTAAAAAATGGAATTTTACACTTTCTATAGAATAAGCTCAACATCCAGATCTGGGCACAGTACCTACCAGCACTCCCCAAAGCCAGCAGGGATCCCTGTATTATAAAAATAGAATCACATTTTGGGCTTTAGCGTGTCACACAGCAACAGTTGCTGTTGAGAGCATCTCCCAGTACCTAGCTCCATGGATTAAAAAGAAAAAAAATAAAAACTTATATAGGGCTGTTTAATGGAAAGGCCTGGATGGACTGGTGGATCTGGAAAGCATCTTGCAATGTTTGACAGCCAAGATGTTTCTTATTCTGATGGGATCTGATCATTGTTTATGAAATTATATGAGTGACATAGCATCACTTCAGATGCACTTCTGTTTTTATGCTAGCATTACAGCTGGTCTAATAATTTGGATTATAAAGTTGTTTTGGCAATAACTCATCAAATTTATCCAGAGTTCTTCTCAACATTTTCATTTATTAATATTCCTTGTCAGAATTCTTATCAATATTTTTCCACATTTGGGTTAAAATCCTCTGAATTAAACTGGTATTAATGCAAAACAAAGTAGTTGATTTATTTGAAATGGTGACATCATTTTACTCCAATCTGTAAAGGTTTACACTTTGCTTAGATTTAAGTGTCCCCACTGACTTAAGAGTATTTCCAGCTTAGCATGTGCCTGTTTAAAATATATATAGCCCACCAAATTTGCATTTCCACCTCCACGTGTCCATATACCTGTCCTTGGGCATGTGTGAACAGACGTGTCTATTCCTCATTTTTTCATGCTTGTTTCTCATCTTTCTCTTTTCTGTCTCTGCAGTAGATCCTGGTCAGCTAATGTGATTAAAGCTTTCTAAGATCATTTGAGGGAAATATTTACCATTGCTGTCTTATTAGTGAAAATGTGATTCAAGGAAAAAATAAAAAGAGCAAAGGAAATGAATATTATTAAGAATTATAATAACCTATCTCAAAATTTCTGAAAAAGAGGGGGGGGAAAAAGAAAAAAAACAAGGTAGAACAAGCTCTCTAATACGTGCACGGGTGACCAACACACTTTTGCTTTGAAGGGAGGCTGCAAATCTGTCCTGAAACAGAGCAAAAGGTGGGTTTTAGTCACCAACGTTTGCTCCACCATCAAACAGGAGCATCTTGGACTGCAAGGAAAGCTGAGTTCCCACCTGGAGAAAGCAGGGAAGGACCTGGACTTCCTGAAAATGAAGATACTCTGCAGATGAATAGACTATCACAGGCTGAACATGGCATGCAGAGGGTTAATAATTTATTGTTAAGGAATAAACTGGAAAGGAATTTATACCAACAGCTCTTGCAGTGGGGTCAAAAGGAGGAGATATTTGTTTAGCCCTGTTTTTACAACAATAACATTTGGATTAATTTGCAACAGCAGTTCAACGGAGGTTCCTGGTCCATAAAGGGAGGCGAGGCAAAGAAGGAACCATGGAGAAAAGCTAAATTGAAAGCTGTGGACTAATAGGAAAAAGCTTGGAAGAGTTTCCTCCTCTGCCTTCCTTGAGCCACTGAGTTAAGCCCAGCCCCTGCTTCTCCTGCTGTGTAAAATTCTCACCAGAGCTCACTCAGAAAGAAGTAGATGTAAATATATATCTTCAGCTGAAATATAGCAGAAGTTGTACAAACCCCAGCATGCTAACATCTGTCACAGCTACTTTACATTAAGATTTTCAGAAACTTGTGTTACAGCTCAGCCATCAGATTTGATTTTCCTGTCACCTTGAACACCTAAAAAGATTTTGGAGACATGCATCTGTAAAAAAAAATAATAATGTATTTAAATTTAAAGTGATAGCAGTGCTGTTGGTTGAGCCCTGATCTAGCGCTTAGTTAAAGCATGTGCTAAACTTCACTCATATAAACAATCCCAGAATTGACAGTGGGGCTTCAGAATGCCATTTTATGCCCTGGAATATTGAGAAATGGGTCTGGTTTAAAAATATCCATCAGTCTAACCAGCACAGCGCAATGCAAAGTGTGTCAGTCCACGGAGGGAGTGCCAAATGCAGGGAAAAAATTATGTGTAGAGCATCAGTGGCAGGGAGGAAGGGTGGGAGAATGTAATTCGTAACGTTGCTCACATATCAAACTCTTTGTAGTAGCCTTTGCTTGTGCCACTGCTCTCGGTGACGATGGCTGTGACACACAGCTCTTCCCTGGTGATGCAATAGATGCAACAGCAGGGGACAGAGCTGAAACAGAGGAAGCAACTAGAAGCCATACCCATAGGTAAAAATTATGAAAACATATTCAGCAGTTACAGTTTCTTCAGTCTATCGGCTACATAAAAGGCATTTTAAAAAAGAAGCCTAAATGCATATTTAACCAATTGACCAGAATGGCACTGAAGGAGTTTTAACGTATTTTGAAAAATTGCCTAAATACATATTTACCCAATAGACTGGAACAGCTCCTTCAGAGTCTCTCTGGTCTCTTGGGTACATAATACGTGTTCTTAAAAACTGCCTGACTATATATTTACCCAAAAGACCAGAACAGCTATTAAGTAAATAATACGCATTATATAACTGTCAATGATCTCTTTTTCATTCCTTTTAAAAAATAATATGGAAAACAAATGTTAAGAAGATAGAAAATTAAATATAAATATTTATTGAGATTGCGAAAGGTCTGGAGTCTGCACTTGGTTTATGTGTGTCACATTGTAGAAAAAAATCTCAGTCACTAGTGGGCTTTTGTGTGTGTTTTGTGTGTTTAAAGTACAGGGCATTGTCAAGTACATCAGAGCCTGAGGTGCTTAATATAGAAGATAGAACAGCAGTTGGGAGTTGGAAAGGTCTGGCAGAAGAGAGAGGGGGGAAGAAGAAAAAGGGAAGGTATGAATCATAAATTCCCAAGAAGGATGGGTAAATCAAGCAGTTAATTTTAAGAGAGCCTAAAGATAGTGCATGAAACACTGAAAAAAAAAAGAAAAAAAAAAAAAGGGAAAGAGTGTTGGCATCATGGCATTTGAGACCTGTGTATGAATACGTCAATATATTATGTGGAAGGAGAGTAGTAGCCGAGTACAAATTGTCCTCTCCTCTCCATACTTGCCTTAAAAGAAAAATCTTCAGTCCTGTTTGCTGAAGTATTAAGGACTGACACCACCTACCGTGAAGAGAGTTGAGGAATGATATGGCAAACAGGATGATTTTTCATTAAATCATAGAATCATGGAATGGTTCTTCATATATAATCATAGAATCATAGAATGGTTAGAGTTGGAAGGGACCTTAAAGATCATAAAGTTCCAGTATGTTTTAAACCATAATTTGATTGTGATTGTGATCGATGATATATTCTGATGGGGATTCTTTTCCTCCTGTAAAATAATTCACTTCTGAAATCAAATTCATGAACACTTGCTGACTTCTTTTTTGACTTGAATGTGTTTCGGACTGTATAGAAATCACGGGGGAGTGAATCTGTCTTGCCCTCACTCTGTCATAGAATCATGGATTGATTCTATGTCGTGTGTTTTTGTTGTGTGATTGTTGTGTCCCACCACACAGTGAAGGAAAAGCAACAGAAAGTCTGAGAGAGAAATGGCGTTCATCTTCGAAAGCAACGCTGTTGCTTCTGTATTTACTTATTTTTTTTTATTTATTTATTTTCAGTTTGAAAGATCTCAGTGGGTGAGGAAACAAGGAAGACTCCTCATGCTTTGCACAGACCTCCAGGTTGGAAAAGGATGAAAAATAGCCGGGAAGTGATGAAAGTGGTGAGTGGAAATTTTACTCCAGGCAGATTTTTTTCCATAGGCAAGGTTTCTGTTTCCTTGTTAAGCCTCTCTCGGGTTTTTTTTTTGATGAAATTTCTTTTCCACCCATATAGATTAAAAAATTCTGTGTTATCTGGTTGGTCAGCAGACACAGGCGTGTTGGTACAAGGCACGACATCTTCTGTACCAGGTAGTTGAGGTCCCACAAGTGTGGTGGGTTAGCACTAATCCCTCCAGGTGAGAAGGTAAGCAAACTTCCCTGGATGAATCACTGCTTTTACAACTTCCAAGACATTACTACAAGAGCTGCTGCCCACAGGGGAGGTAGTAACAGTGAGGGAAATAAGGACAGGGAAAGAGGAGCTTCAAGACACTTCACCTTTATTTTTATTTCAGCTTTGATAGCCAAACCCATAAAAGAGGCACGTAACACAATGACTGCTCATCAGTTCAGTATCGCCGGTGATGCAGTCAGCAAGAGGTTTTTGGCTATTTTGCTATTTTACCTCATTAAACCCTTAACTATATCAGCCAAAGCTCACCTCTTCATTTATTTAATGAGCTACTGAAGCTCATTAATAACATAACTGCGATGGAACGTGCTCTGCTCTCAACCAGGAGCCCACTGTCACTACTGAGATCGTGGCTAGGCCCTAAGCCAAGAGGTCTTAGGCTTAGGCCCTAAGCCAAGAGGCACCATGGCTTAGCAAACATGGTTTTCCTGGAGGACCAAGGGTCTTCACACGCCTTGTGCCACCACTACAAGTGGCCTGGCCATGGTCCCTCCCAGCAGATCCTCCCATGGCCTGGCTCAGATTGGGGCTGTTTCCCCACCATACACAATCTTTGTTTGGATGGGGCAAACTAATGATATTGTAGAATGAGACCTCTGGAAAATGACCCAAACCGTACCTTCTGTTGCCCAGAGACCCTGTTATCTTGTTTCATCTGTGCTACTAAACAACCATCAGCTACTTTTGCCGTTGCTACCAACTTCATCTAGGCTTTGACTCAGCAGCTGATGGGTGAAAACTTCTGCATCCCAGTACTATCCCTGTATTCTAAAGTTCCCATTTCCTGAGCTTTTTAAGAAAAAGTCCACTCTGCTAGAAACAGTAAATTGAAGGTAGCGTTAATCAGTGCATCTATCTTATCCGTAAAGTTCAGAATACATATATATTTGTTTTTATATTTATATCTAGCTATCTGTTTGTTAAAGTAGGGCATTACTTTTGTTGTATCATTTCCAGACGCGCTATTCACTATTTAGCAGCCTTCCTGCAAGACACAAAATCCATTGTGTAATAATTTCTAGCAGACTGCAGGAGTGTAAAAGTAGACAGTGTTTCCTTCAAAAATGGAATCATCTTTCGCAGATGTAGATGTGTACTTGTTATGCCAAGATGAGACAGATGTGGCTCTATTCACTCAGGGACAGGTGCGGAGGAAGAAGAGATAAAACATTTGTAGAAACTGTAAGCAACTGCATCGCTGTTGTTAAATAAATAAACATTCTGCCAAAAAAAAAAGAAAAAAAAAAGTTTATTTGCTTATTTTTTCCAGAATGTTTATTTTAAGCTGCAGCTTAGCTGTGATTTATTCAGATTTATGTTCCTGTATCAATTTAAATTTATAATATGCATTCTATATATAAACATCTGTTTGTATGTAATCAGAGAAAGGTACATTGGCACACGTGAAGAGCACGTACGTATATATGGATGCATAGATGCTACATACTAAATAGACACAGAGGCACATACACATGGACTAATCAGGTGAAGAACAGGAAAAAATTTTGTTAATATAGTGAGGCTTTGTGCGTGTATCCAAAGGGGGTGGGAGGGAGAAGAGAAGCAGATGCTCCGTTGCCTATCAAGGACTAAGCCAGCTCAAGCTCCACGTTGCAAGACCGAAGGTGGTGACCGTAGAAAAGCCTAATTGGCCTTTGACCACATGGATGTTAACAGGAAACTTCCACTAATATCCTTAGAGAAAAGGGTAAAATGGTTTGGACCATCTGAAAGAGCTTTAAACTTGCTAAAGGTTGGTTCCTGAGGTCAGATTCCCAGTGCGGGTGTGGAAGAGGGTCTACAGTAGGGCAGACTGACGCTGGGGGTCACCACAGGGAGGAAGGACAGCACAGAACTGGGACAAGAGGTGATTCAGGTGTTGATTAATTTATTATATTTATTACTGCTTTTTATCTCTTGGGTTGGTTTTGTTTTGTTTTCTTCTGTCAGTCTTCAGTCCAAGCTGCCTGTGAATTTGACCAGAAAGGGGTGAACCCAGATACACGTGGCATCACTGTGACTCTGTCAGCGAGACGAGGTTGGGATGCGCTAAAGGGACATCCCCAGAGAAAAGCAAAAGCCACCTCAGTGGAGGAGTGATGGGCAGATCACAGCAAAAACTTGTCCTCTAACCACAAGAAATAACCATGTATGGGCTGTAGACACCAAAACCTACCATGTTTCCCTCGGAGACTACTGTGTTTTCCTCATCCTTAGACTTGGGAGCCATCAATGAGAGTTTCGTGATGAAAGGAGCAACATTTTGTCATCTGGTGAATATATAGTTCTCTTGATAGCTACTGTAGACTTGGGAGGCTGGGGCCAAGTCTCCTGGTCCATGAAGAGAATTCAGAGTAGTCATAAACCATGGAAAAAGAACATGGTCAAGGGAGGCTTTATCTTGCACGGGAATGTGGCTAACCCTGTCCTGACCTCCTCTCCCCTGGAGCACAGACCTGCTGCTCACTGGCCAACTCCTCCTTGCCAGGAAGGTCCCTTTGGGCCGCTGACTTTTTTTTTGCATTAACCAGATTTCAGGCGCTCTGCATGAGGTCATCGAGCAGGCTGAGACCAAGCAGAGGGAGATGTTTATCCCGAGCTTTTGCTGCGTCACTTTGGAGAGCCCGTGTGTTGCCTGCAAAACTGCTCTTCGGTGGGGAGACCTCAAATCCCTCTGCTGGAGCTTGCTGAGGTCCACAGTGCCAATTTGGTGCCTATCTCGATGCTCGTTTGCAAGCAGGTTCATTAAAAAGGCGTGTTCCAGGGTGCCGAGGGCCTCGTTCCTCCCAAAGGCAGCAAGTGAGGATAAGTGCAGGCAAGAGGAGAGGCGATATCATAAAGCCTGGATGAAGCTGGATTACTTTTCTCTGAAATATTTAAGCAAGCCAGGGGAGGGAGGAGAGGCAGGGATGACAACGATGGCGACTGGAAGGCGGAGTGAGGATCCACAGCTGTGAGGAGGACCGGGAAGAAGAGGGAGAGGAGAGGCAGGGCCAGAGAGAGAGAAAGATGATGTGATTATTTTTTTTTTCTATTTTTTTTTTTTTTTAAATATTAATCACAGCTCCGGAACAGGAATCAGGGTGGGAATCAGCAGCTGGGAGAGGGAAAGAAAATGGAAAAGATTATTTTTCATTTGAAATACGTTTCTTCAATCATAACTCTGCATGGAAATGGGAGTTTGCAGCTGGGCACAGAATAGTGGTCCGTGGTTAGAGAAGGGAATGTTTTAACCAGAATGAGCTCTGCCATTGGCTGGGGCTCCACGGAGAGGTCGGGGCCAGCGGGGGACTCTGTGACCAAAATAAAGTGTCACTGCTCAGGGTTGTCAGTGTAACACTCACCAGCATCCCAGACCTCTGCAGCACTACAGAAGGGCTTTATTTCTGTGTCAGGACATGGAGCAAGAGGCACATTTGAAAGGAAAGTCAAGTGACTTTTTTATTTCTAAGAGTTTGTTGGCTTAAAGGCTTTTTTTCTTTTTTTCTTTCTTTCTCCAACTCTTAATGGGGGGAGGAGGAAAAAATAACAATTTTTTCACCATATGAAGGCTGGTTTGTTTCTTGTTTTATTTTGTTTTTTATCCTAGCTTTGATAGCTTGACCAGCGAATCCAGCTTAACAAAAGCATTTCCCTTTGCAGGCTGAACACTCAAAGACTTCACCCATCTAAGTCCAAACAAGAGATGCTACTTTGTTTGAATGCCAGGAATCATACCAAAAAATCCAGTCACCATGGGCATAATATTAATTCTTGTGAAGTCTTGAGGAGTAACAGTCATACTCTGTTTACTGAAATTCAGTGAAATTTCTTTTTCACATGTCTCCAGCACTGTGTATATGGTACTTGCCATGTGTGTCGATAGGAGTAGGAGAAAGTAGACCCTGGTTTTGTTCCCCAGCGAAGCTGAGAGTGCAAAGTATGTCACAACAATATTGGTACTTCCTTTACATTTATATTTTCTACACCCAAGCACTGATTTGCTCCTTATTTAAGCAACATTTTCTTGATAAATTAAAAAAGCAGCAATAGCCATTACTGCAGGCTATATACAGCCTCTAATATCACTTAAGCATATTACAGAATATAATATCTGGTACTTAACGACTAACTTGCATATGAAAGCTCACATAATGTCTCATAAAACCCTTAAAATGGCTTCAGTTTAAGAGTCTCTTTAAAAAAAAAAACACCTTCAGGGAATATTGTAAATGAAGTAGCACTCCAGCATTAGAAAAAAAATTCACACACTTGCAGAAATTTTTAATATAAATTGAACACATTAAAAATTAATTTTGCATGACCATTTCGCATTGCAGTGCCAATGCATAGTTAAGATAAGGCCTTAACTCTTCTTTGTTTAAAGTAACATGGAAACATCTCTCCCTCTCTGTTATCTGTACATAATTATAATTTTCATTAATCAGAAATTGGAACCCCATCCTCTTATAATGACAGCCTCGGCTGGAGATCAATGAAACCCTACCTGTGTCGCTAAGGAAACTTGCTATAAACTTTTAGGAGACTCATTAAAGGAAGGTGTGACCTTACAATTAGATATGGCTGTGCAGAGCGGCGTTTGCATTTGTATCATTTGCTAGCCAGGGAGAAGAATTTGGTTTGTTGGGAAAAATAGATGTCCTCTTTTGTAAGACTTTTACTAGTAGAAATCTTGTAGATTCTTCAGCGATGTAAGTTGTCTGCTTTGAAGACTAAACTGACATAAACAATGGCATTGAAGGTGCTAGATAAGAAGTAGTTTGTATTACAATATTATTCTTCGATGAGAAGTATATATAGAAAAGACCTTTACCCATTTTCCTCCTCTTTCACAGCTTTCTGATTGGACTTGTGGGCAGAGCTTTGAAGCAAGGAATTCCCTCAGCCGGCACTGGTCACAATCAGACATTGACAAATATCTTTTGCCACACAGGACCCACTCTGATGGATGTGATGAAAGTCCTGTGCCATGCTGGTGGGAGCACGTGGAGATTCATGCTCTGCACCTCTGGTGACTGGCTCTTGACGATGGAGAAGTGTCCAAATCTCTCTGATCCCAACAGGCAACAAAGTCTTGTATAGCTGGACTTGTTTACAAGGTGCTCAACAGATTTTTCTTCTTTTAATATCAAAAACCATGGAACCATAAAATCTTTTGGGTCAGAAGATCAAGCCTTGAAGATCATTTAGCTCAAATCACCCCTATAGCGGGCAGGAACAACTCCCACCAGACCAGGTTGCTCAAAGCTTCATCCAGCCTGACCTTGAAATGTAAAATATTATGATATTTTATTTCTTTATTGTGTTATTTACCTGTAGGAACTAAATGGGGCTCCTAACCATGTTCTGAAAGTTTAATAAATACATTCTCTTACGTTAAGATTTAAAATCTCAGGGAACCTTATTGATCATCATTTACATTAAAAATCTTGCAAAAGCAAAATAATTTGCACTCATCACTCCTAAGACTTTTTAATCACTATAGTCCTGTTTCTAAGTTTATTTGCATGTTAAATTACAGCGTTAAGTTCAAACTAACAAATGCCATCTTTATTCCAGCTTGTCTCAGAAATCACTGTGGCTTCTAGAGTGTCTGAATGTTCTAAATTGATGGACTTTGAAAAAAATTCACCTCCTGACTCCATAGTCACATGGAAGAGCACAACACAGAACCAGGGAAAGGTAGCAAGAATATCAGATAGAGAACAAAATACCCTCTTTAACATGTGGAACTGAAAGCTACAACATGTAATTTTAATTGCACCAATGTATAAAGAGGCAGCAAAGCCACGTTGAAGCTCTTGTATTTGTCCTCTAAAAACAAACAGTGGGAAATAGAAGGAAACAAAGGTTATATCTCATGCTTCATTTTGTTTCTTTGAGTATTTTTTCATGGTTTGGGTTTGCTGATGCTTTTGTTTTTGGAAAAATATCCAGAAACTGCTAAAAGTTCTGGAAAGTCATGGACCTGTGCAGGAGAACCTGCTGGCTGGACCTGCGGAGGAACACACACAAGAAGATGAACAGAAGTGCTTCCTCCTGCCTTTCCCAATCACATCTTTAATCTCTTTATGTGATTTATGCCTGTGGCTTTCTGAGAATGCCTCGACACCTCCAGCTACAGACCATAAAAGAGAACCTGCGAGGTAGACCGATAAGGCGGGTAAGCCATCCCCACCACACATGTAGGAGGCTGTTTAAAATAATTTATATTTTCTTAGTGAACTCTTAATGCTAAGAAATATTTAAGGAAGGAAAACTATTGCTAGTGCAGAGTGAGGTTTTCCATGTGCTTGAGCTGAGAGATGGGGAGCCAGTTTTCTCGGTTGGAGGAGAAACAGAGTTACAGGGTCTGGATGAGGGGTGGTGGTTTTAACTGAAAGATGGGAGATTTAGATGAGATCTCGGGAAGAATTCTTTGCTGTGAGGGTGGTGAGGCGCCGGACCAGGTTGCCCAGAGAAGCTATGGATACCCCATCCCTGGAGGTGTTCAAGGACGGGTTGGATGGGCCTTTGATCAACCTGGTTTAGTGGGAGATGTCCCTGCCGATGGCAGGGAGTTGGAAGTAGATTCTACAGGGTCTTTGAAGAGAGACGGATGCGTTGATGACCCAATGGACTGACGCAGTGGACTTTGGGGAGATTAACCCCAAAAAAGGGAGAAAGCAGCATGGATGGGGAAGGCAGAAATGAGCAGGAGAGAAGAGGAAGCTGCTCACAAGCACCCAGAGCAGAGGGTGCTCGGTGCTCATCTCCCTCCCCACATGCTGACCTGCTGGGCTGTACATCAGGCAGGAGCTTGGAGTCACTTTCTCAGGGCTATGGAACAGATTTCTTTCTTTTTGTTCTCTGGGAAGCAAAAAGAAAACCCCAGGTCAAATATTGAAAACATTTCTCAAAGAAATGTAATGTTCTTATTTTCAAGTATTGGGTTGGATGATAAGGCATTGTCTTCACACACAAACAATCTTTAGCTTCTGCAGTGCTCTCTGCATCACTAGTCAAATTTTCTGCTTGGAAACTTAGACTTTTTTTTTTTTTTTTTTTTCATCTGC
>VXBW01001548.1:1122266-1139382 GCA_013400375.1 Thinocorus orbignyianus
AAAAAGAAAAAGAAAAAGAAAAAGAAAAAGAAAAAGAAAAGAGAATTTTTGTAACCAAATTTCTAACCCGCGGATTGTCAAGGAAATCCCAGATGGCTGCTTCCATTGAACTAGGCTGTGCCTAATCCCGGACACATCTTCTCAACCAGGAATTAAACACATCAGCTCTTAGAGTTGTTCAGAGGCAGATTTTCACAAACAACGAAAGACCCGCACATCAAATTCCCAGTTCTATAACTGGGTGATGACAAGAGCATCTCCTGTATCCACCAAAGATCAAGAATTGGTAAACAAAAGTGCAGAAACTCAACTTATCCTTGGACCATTTTGATATATGTTCACTGAAAGAACTGACAATTTATATTACAGTTTCTCAGATCCTCATGCTCCAGAGCAGACCCTTGGCAATAGCCAGTCTTTAAAATTAATCCAAAAATGTTAATATATGAAACATCAAATACGAATGTGTGTATGTCCACATTCATATATACCTATTTATATGTGGCATTTGAACCCTAAAACTTCATGTTCCTATCAAAGCTGTTGGGGAGTAACAGAAAAAAGTACGTGACAGTAAAAAGCAGGGGGACTGTAACAACCTTGACCCTTATATATATTACAGAAATAAAGCTGGAAAATTGTGTGTGGTCTTCCTCTGATGCCACAGTCGAGATTTTTTATTGCAAACACCTTTCTTCAAACATCCATTTAACATGCATCCATCTGTCAAGTGATGTTTTCCACAGCGGTGTTAATGTGCATGTGCCCCCTTCCACTTTGGTAGTTCACACCTTTAACTAGGGCTGGAGCCAGAGTGCAATAAACAGGCTTCCACAGTTTTGAGTATAAAAGGCTCAAAATGTGAGAGACACTTCATCAAAAAAACAAAAGACCAAGACAGAGCGGTTCCTAGGTTTGAAAGGCACAGGGAGTGGTGGGCTGGAAAACCTTTCTTGCAAATACCTCTTCTAAAAAGTAGGCATGATGAATAATAGCTGAAAAAAAAAAAAAAGAGGATGGAAAGTAACATCTAACTGGAAGGAGACATTCACAGACTAAAAGAAGAAGCACTTGCCCAGCTCCCAACCAGGTGCTGTGTCTTAAGCTTGTTTAAAAATAGTTCTGGTTGTCTTTAATTAGTTATGACAAAAGAGCCTCAAAGAATGAATCAGTTCAAGCTTCAAGTTTGCCTAAAACATTACACCTTTGTTCGGGAAAAAGAAGTATCAGGGAGAGATAAAAACTTGAAAAAATACAGTATGAAAGTTACTGCCTTAATGAAATATTAAAAATGCATCAGGAATACTGTTCTGGCATTAAAAATAAACAATAACATTTCTTCCTAGTTACGGTTCACTTCAATTCTTTAAAAATTAATTATTACCTCTTTAAATATTTGATTAAATTAGATTTGGGTGGATTATCGCTATCCACAAAATACACGTTGTTGTGTATAAATTTGCTTTTTCCAGTTTCTGACATGTGCAGGCATGTTATACGGTTGTTTGATTATTAGAAATCTAAATCCAACGACTCTGTTTTGGCAGTTTGCAAAATACATACTACTGAGTCCTGTCACTTTGAATGAAAATGCAGTATTATGTTAGAAATCTCTAATAAAAGAGGAAAAGCAAAGCAGCAAAATTACATTATATGATACTTGGGACTTTCACATCGTAACTTATCACGACGCTATCTCTCACAGTCTAGAAAGGCCACATTATTTTTAAGAATGGTTAATTAGGATTTGGGGATAATAGCTTAGAAATTATAAGAAATTACGAGGCATATAAAGTCTGTTCTGCTTTCAATGCATTGGGATTTATGAATATAACTACTTAGGGGAGAATAAACCCTGTAGCACGTCCTAAGAGAGGTAAAAGAATTATTTCTCAAGTATGATTGAAGTAAATTAGTATTTCCAACTGGATAAAGAAGAAAGGTTGCTGGGTGGGTGCAGTGGCTGATACAGTTATCAAATACTAGTTTAAGTGAAACACATAGATGAGAAAGTTATCCAATAATAATAACAACAACTTGAAAAAGTTCTTTCTGTCCATATTTACAGCAAGAGTTTGGGATGCTGGCCTGGCAGTCCATTTTCCCATATGACTAAACAACCAAACAATAGCAAAAGTTTTCTCAATCGTTTTCCTTCTCCCCTACTGAAGCAGAGGGTTTTAGGGTCAAGAGAAAGGTTGGCAGTCCTTGGCCTCTGGACCAGTACAGGAAAACACGGAGGAGAAGGGTTTGTTTTGGCACCAGGGAGGAGGACACATACCAACTTGGAGCGAAGTCAGGAGTTGCAGTTCAATCTTCATAGTCCAGTGAGGATTCAGCAGGAGTTTTGGTCACTGGAGACCTGAAACAGATTTAAATGTGAGATATAGGAGATAATAAAAAGAATTTATGCTGCATTTTCAAAAGCATTCCGAATTTTACCTATCAACCTTGATTGCTTAATTACTAGTATGTCTTTATGAAGAAAAAAAAAATAGATGTGGGCTTAATGGCTGAAACAGCTGAAAAGATGGATATATATATATTTTTAAAAGATCAACTGAAGTGACAGCTTACCTGAAATCCAATATTCTGAGGTTCACAGTGGGCTTTCCATTTCATGCTTTGTCCAGGGAGAAATGATTGAGTTTGAAGCAAAGAAGCAGCAATAAAATTTGGGTTTTAGGGGATGTAGCTCTTGCCTTTCAACTACACTGAAAATATCCTCCCAAATCCTCAGAAAGCCAACAATTTAAAAAATAAAATAAATAAAGAGAAAGCATTTAACCTTCCCTTTAGATTAGTATCACGATATCACAATGCCAACATCTGGCTCCTGAGCATGCACGATGGCTGCTTTGAAAGGGTAACTGACTTTGTGGTGATGTGCTCTGTTCATTGTTCGGATATCGCAGATGACAATTCCTCTTGACTGGCTCAGGAGCTCACAACATGCTTCCTCCTTGTGTCATGCTCTGAAAACACAGGGAGTGAGATTTTAAGGACTTAGGCAGAAGACTTTCCTTGCAAATCAGTCATTGGGTGAGATCTCTGAGGACAGGCTGAGAGAGCTGGGACTGTTCAGCCTGGAGAAGAGAAGGCTCCAGGGAGACCTGAGAGCAGCCTTCCAGGATCTGAAGGGAGCTCCAGGAGAGCTGGGGAGGGACTCTTTGTCAGGAAGTCTAGTGACAGGACGAAGGGTAAAGGTTTTAAATTGGAAGAGGGGAGATTTAGATCAGATCTTCGGAAGAAGTTCTTTCCTGTGAGGGTGGTGAGGCACTGGAACAGGTTGCCCAGGGAAGTTGTCGATGCCCCATCCCTGGAAGTGTTCAAGGCCAGGCTGGATGGGGCTTGGAGCAACCTGCTCTAGGGAGAGGTGTCCCTGCCCATGGCAGGGGGGTTGGAACTGGATGATCTTTAAGGTCCCTTCCAACTCTAACCATTCTATGATTCTATGATTCTATGATTATGTAAAAAATGATACAAAACTGAATTAATTGCTAAAGTTAAGGTTTTTCTTTACAGATTTAAATTATTTTTTTTTTTGGTGGAAAATATCATTTTGTTTTAATAATAGAGTTCAGGTTTTAGCTAATTCTATATGCCATGAAATACTGCATAGGGTATTTTTTTTTTTTACTGCATTTCTTTAAAAATAAAAATGAGGTTTACATCTGAATAAAAAGTAGATGTCTTCAGATAAGTGTTCCTCCACACCTGTCATCAGGATCCCTTACTTTTCCTCACCAGCTACGGAGAGAGTTCAGGCTTCAGACTTCAAACATCTGTTTAGTTGCTAAGGTGGGGAGGATTTTCTGACTCACATTTTTTCGTTCATGAAAACGCCCAAGTAAACCTCACCATTTCTCTTCTGAAGGAAGGTGCCCAACAGGATCTGTACTTTTTATCACCTAGACCTGACTGAAAGACTCTGCGCCTTGCATTGCATCGTGCAACTTTACCTTTTCCTTATTTTTCAGCCTGAGATGTTTAACTTGACAGAAAGATTGAGTTATTGGCATGAATTGCTCCCATCCATCGAAGTACCACAGGCTTCTCAAACTAAAATAGAACAGGAGTGGACTGAAGAGGTTGAACAAGGCATTCATCTACCCTTGGCTCTGAAATAGAGACACCCAAATAATAACAGTGAAATCCGGAGGAACAGCAACTATCTTGTGGAGGATGAGAAAGAAAGTGTCTCGAAAACCCGCCTGCAGATTGAACTCCCTTCCTGCTTCAGAGCCATCCTGGGGTGCTTCAGCTCAACAGCTATAGACAGCGCTGAAGCACTCAGAGCAGTAGGGCAGGAAGCTGGGCACAGGCCATAGTACAGGAACAAATGTTTTCGTGATTATATATGTAATAACCCCGGCTCCATTTGCATATTTTGATTTTTGCTATTCATTAAAGTTGGGTCCCTGCGGCACTTTGTAAGGTCAGTTGGGGGATGGTGGGAAGAGGTTCGTAAGAAGTGATGGGGAGAGCTGGCCCTGGGCCAAGCAACTTGCCCAAAAGTGGGAATAAATTGTTCCTGTTGGGGGAAACAAAAAAAGAAAAAAAAAAGGAAAAAAAAAGAAAGAAAAAAAAGAAAGAGGAGAAAAAAAAGGAAAGGGGAAAAAAAAAAAAATAGCAGCTTTGGATGGGAAGACTGTTTCCACAGCCAAGAATTATTTAAGTTGGCTAGTGTAACAAGGCCAGTTGATCTTTTGCCTTTCATATTCCTACTTGCCTGCCTCCCTCCTCCATGGGACCATCTGAAGGAGGGGAAGGAGCAGACAGATGTTCCTGGCCCGTGTTGGTGGGTGATCAGGGGCACATCTGAGCTTCTTGTCTCTCTGAAGAGGCACCCAGCTGGGAATCGTGACTCACAGCTGGGTCATGAGGGTCTTGCCATCAACCTGGGAAGATGATGAATTCTCAAAACATTTGCAACTGCAAAAGAGAGGAAATAAACTAAAAAAAAGAGAGAGAACAAATTTACATGAAGGAAAGGAAAATTTGCTCATCCTCTCCGCCACTTCTGCTGCTCTGTTGTTTCTTGTTGTTCTTGGAGAGGCAGGCTCGTAAGGAGATGGTTACCTTGTCCCCTGAGCTCCTACAGCTTCCAGCAGCAGGTCAGCTTCCAGTCATTCCCTGTCCATTCACTACTAGAAGGTAGAGAAAAAAGAAAGAGAGAAGAAAATCGACTCAGTTGATGCTCAGCAGAGCCTGGGTCTTTTACTCAACAATTTCCACAGAAGACCAGCATCCCATGCTGCAAACTTAACTGTGAAGATTATTCAGGGATTGCCAAGAAGGACTCTGTAGAATCCCTGCGTTACAATGACCAAGGGTCACTGGAGGTTTAGGTGGAGGCTACAGTAGGTGCCATGATGGCATCAGCCCCCATTGACCTGTTGGGTCCTGCTGCCTTAAATTCATTTTACAATGGTGAGGTAAAACCACAGAAGTTTAGATGTTGCTTATTCATTCAAACCATACATCTAGTCCAAGAGAATGCCTGGTGTTATTCAGCCTGTCATACCATCCTGTTCCACACATACTGGGACTAAAGGGAAAGGAAATTCATTCTTTAGTTATGGTGATACTAAAATTCGAGGCCATTCATGAAGAGATGGCTTTCCAATTTGTGGGGGACAACAAGCATCATGAATAACTGGGAATCAGAAGAAAATATGGGTAGCTACAAACCACCAAGTGACTACAAGAGTTTTTCCAGCAGCAAGGACTGCACTGACTGGCTACAAGAAGTGAAAGCTGAACTTGCCACAGTATAAAGAAAAAGGCACTGAAAGCGAAGCAGGTATAATTGTAGGTTTGAGGAACACTACAGGATTTGACAAAAAGTCTATATTGTGCAGTGGAATAACCAGTAATATGGAAAATATGACAATTTGCAGCATCCTCCACCTCATAAAGAAGGAAAGGGAAAGTACACAAGGGACTGGGCTGGAGAAGAGTTACCAGGAGAAGGAAGGAGCTGATGAACAAGAATAAAGACTAGAGTGTTATCCCTTTGTGTCTAAAGGATACTTTTCATTCAGTTCCTCAGAGGACATTAGATTAATGGCTTTGTAGGAAACCTGACTACATGGCTGACCTTAATGACTGAGAATTCAGCAGCTCCCTATTTTTTTTTCCTCCACCTCTTTTCCCTAGCCCTTGCCACGTGAAGCCCCGTCCCAGTCTGAAGATATCTTACTATTCCTCTTTGCCTCTCCCTGCAGTTCATACATCTTTCATTCTCACACCATGTTCAAAATCACCACATTATTAATTATTTTTTTTTTGTAGGAACACTTTTACTCCACTTTATTGATCTTAGAAAATCTTAGAAATCTTTTTATGTAATTTTTTTCTGGCAGTGTTCATTCTCATACTCTTTTTCTTTCACAGTGGCAGGTGGGCTTCCCCTGATCCATTCAGAAATAAGGAATAAATCCTATCACTTCACTGTTACTGGTACATTTCCTTAGTATTGATATATTTCCTTTATTATGGTGGTTTTTTCCTTGTGTCCTCTTTTCCCAACAACATGTTCTGCTATAAACAGGTTCGATTCAGGAGCGGAAACATAGCAGAAACACAAAACCTTAAAGTTAGCCATCTTTAATAGACATGCAGAAAAGGAACTGTGTGTCATGGTACAGGAGGATAAAGCCTTTTTTAAAAATGAAAAAAAAAAAGAAAAAAGAAAAAAGACAAAAAGGACTAAGAAGGTTATTTTGTGAAATAAATATATATGGATTTCCCAGCACAACTCTCAAGAGACTTTCTGCCTTACCTGTACTCAGAAGTTCACATACTCACTCAGCACTTTTCTCTTGCTCTTCCTTCTGTCCTTCCCACATAAATCCCTTCCCTTCTCTGCCTTCATGCTACCAGAACTCATCCCAGTCACTTCTGTCCCACCTCAGTCAAGCACACAAACCTCAAACTCACCAGCAACCTCAAGTCCCCAAAGCTGATGTGAAGACTGCCACCTTCTTTGTTTCAAAGATCTGGATATTTTAGCTTCTTTGATAATTTATTTTTATACATTTGAAGACAGGAGTCTTTCTTGGAATATCACTCAGTGCTGTAATCAATTACCTGGTTTGCTTCATGCAGAGTGTTTTCTTTTAATGGGTAGTAATAAGAAAAAATTGGAAGTAAGCTCAGAGATCTAACTCTGTGTCTTCTGGAAGTGATCTAACTGTTGGATCAGTGTGTCCCTGGCACATTTGTAGAACAAATTCATATGTCGGCTTCCACAAAGCACTGGTAGTGTCTAAGCTTGCCAGCTCTTCCGTTCTACTGCAAGTGAAACAAAATTCGAACTTTAAATCCAGGCTCTGCAGCCTGTTCCAAGACTGAAATTTAAGCGTGGAGATCAGAGGCCACGTTTCCAATGTTGGTTCTGGTTAATCGAAAGCTTAAATGGACTCCTTTTTCAGATGTGGATTGGATACTGTTGAAACATTGAAAAGAAAAGAAAAAAAAAGAAATATTATCTTGGAAAAAAACCTTTTTAATGTGCCAGAGACGTTCTGAGAAGTATTGATCTCTTGTGGTTTCCATAATTTAAAACACCTTCTGGTTCAGGTAATCTCAACAGACTGGCACACCCACTTGGGCCAAAATTTCATGCTTTATGTGTATATATATTGCAGAAAGTGAAACAGCGAAAATGTTCACAACAGATTTGCTTAGCTGGGCCCACATTAATTGCTGCTGTGCCTACAGAAACTCCACCAGAAACAGTCTTAACACTAGTTTTCTTTTAATCAAGCTCCTAATTTGCATCCTGTACAAGGTTTCAGCTTTTTGACTGATTTGAAAAGCCTACCCTATCCCTAGAGGGTTGATATATGATATTTTACAGGGTATGATAAATAATGTTTTTAAAACTCAAATAAACAAGGGTCTCTGAGTGGTTTTTCCTGAAAAGTTTTACTACATTTATGACAATTTAAATATGCCTCTTGAGAGCCAAACCATGAAGATAAAGAATACAACAGGACCAGACAAGAGAACACTTGCATTCTGAACACAAAGACATTTTCAAAGAAGACAAAGCTTGACATTTGCCCCATTTTGAGGTGACCAAAAATACATAAATAAATTCCTAGATAGGCTTATGATGGACTCATTCGGCTTTTTCATATACCTACGGCAGAAATGAATCATATTTTAATGCATGAAAACCAGGTGACAACGTATTTGAATTCCGTATAAAATAATGAGCTGTATTTTCATTTGAGATGTGTCAAAATAAAATACCACTGGGAGAAAGTGTGTCTTACTGAATCCTTTATAATAGGCAACACAACCAGCAATGTGTGAAACCAGAGAAATTCAAACCCGCATACTAAGAATCACCTTTAAAAGGTGCCGAGAGTGGGTTATCTTTTAAATCTTTCCAGCCCCTCCTATTAAGATAGGTCAGGGAGAGAAGAATCCACCCAAAACATTTTGGGGTCCATCAGGCTTGATGGCAGATACTAGGATTTTGGGTAATCTAAAGCCCATCACCAGGGTGTACAAACCCAGAGAGAAGCAGCCTGGGGTTTTGGCTGAGCACAAGCAGGCAGATCCTGAAACTCAGTCTTGTGTTTTGGGATTTTTTTTTTACTTATTACAAGCTAACTCTTCTGATTTTACATGGGGGTTTCTTGTGCATGGACATGTAAACCAAAAATGAATCAAAATAAAATCAAATGAATCAAAATAAACCAAAAATGAAACCGTGGCCATTTTTTTTTCCGATGGCAGATGCATGACTACCAAATGTCCTGCTGAAATGGAGGAAAAATGATAAATAAATAACCAAGTATGGGCTTTTTTTTTTCACAGTTAACAGAATGAAGAAGAGATGGATGGAAAAATGAATATCAGAAAGGAGCTGTACCTCTACCACCTCCATGCAAGAGGAATACTGGAGAACATATCCCATTCCTTGGGAGAACACTGATAAAAACTTCCTTCTCTTCTTGATCTGGGCTCGTATTTGCTGCAAAATCTTCAACCAATTCTTTGGATTTTGCCATGAGTATTCACCCACCTTCCTTAACTCACATCGCACCTGTAGTGTAGGTAATAACTTTACCTGCCAAGCATCTAAATACAATATACTCATCCCTGCCACAGCTCTCAGGTGAACTCATAGTAAGTCCACATCCATCCAAGCACAGAACAGGTTCACTCCGTGGGAGGGAGTTTTATTTTATGCATTTTGTCTCTCCCATACAAGCTTAAAGGTTATCCAAAATATAGCTTGGAATC
The DNA here is from genome assembly GCA_013400375.1 of Thinocorus orbignyianus. Taxonomy (NCBI): domain Eukaryota; kingdom Metazoa; phylum Chordata; class Aves; order Ciconiiformes; family Thinocoridae; genus Thinocorus; species Thinocorus orbignyianus. Next base: position 1,131,534 of record VXBW01001548.1, read on the forward strand.
CTCACTCCCCACTTTAAGCAGTTGCTTGATTTTAAGCACAGCAATAACCAAACTGACATCAGCAACAAGATCAGAGGACAAATGAGTTTCCTTCAGTGTGCAGCATCCTTTCCTTTCCCATCCCGGCTCGTCTCCCACCCCTTTTCCAGGAAAGAAGGTGTACCCATGCCTCACTGTGGGGTCTTGAGCAGACCCATCCTGACCACCGTTGGGCTGCTGACCTCCTGCCTTGTGGTCCTTCACGGACCATGCTTCATCAGTGGCTCATCATGTCATAACTCATTAGCGACATTCTTGCACCCTCCTGCACTTCTCAGTGTAACACGGTCTCTCTCCAAACTCAGATGGGTGACAGATGCTTTCTCTCCCCCACCCCGCTTTGTCAGCAGGATAAAAATAAGTGATTTAAAGGAGTCTCTCTTTAGTACCCAACCAGCTATCCCTGCCTAATATTTGTAGTCTAAATAATCGCCATATGTGGCAGTGGAATACAAGTTTGTGGCCTTTTTTTTTTGAATAGAAGTTAATCCAGCTCAAAGCTGGATTAATTCCCAATGAGGCTTGGGGACAGACAGCTGTTTCTCTTCTTTTGCCTGGGATTGTTTGCCCTCAAAAATCCACCTATACCGGTCAGCATCCCCGATGTACGCAAGTTGTGCTCATTTTCAGACCCTTGTTCACGTTCTGGAGCAGCACTGCATCAGTGTCTGCTTCTCAAAGAAAAAAAAAATATAATAATAATAAAAAAAAAATAGTATGACATTTGGAAATATTTTATTGACTATTTTGCCATGGAATAAGAAAGACTTCGAAGCTCCCATCTTCATTTGGAGAGGTGGGAAGGAAGAATATTTGCAAAGGAGACGTTTGACAGGAAAATCAGTATTAGCCTGTAGGGCAGGAGTGGAGCCAGATAAATCCTGTACTGGCTCTTAAGGCCGAAACCTCACAGAAACAGTTTTAAGGAAACAAGCCCTGAAGTGCTTATTTACCCTGTGCCACATGACAAGCAGCAGTGAAAAAAAAACAGCAGGAAAGGAGTAAAAGACTAAACCAAATACTATTCCCTATAAGTAATTTGTATTTTTCAACATGCTTATCCTAAGAAAACGATGATGGCTCTACCCTAAGTTACACATTTCATAGAATCACAGAATGGTTAGAGTTGGAAGGGACCTTAAAGATCATCAAGTCCCACCCCCCCTGCCATGGGCAGGGACACCTCTCCCTAGAGCAGGTTGCTCCAAGCCCCATCCAGCCTGGCCTTAAACACTTCCAGGGATGGGGCATCAACAACTTCCCTGGGCAACCTGTTCCAGTGCCTCACCACCCTCACACCAAAGAACTTCTTCCTAAGATCTCATCTGAATCTCCCCTCTTCCAATTTAAAACCATTACCCTTTCTCCTGTCACTAGACTTCCTGACAAAGAGTCCCTCTCCAGCTCTCCTGTAGGCTCCCTTCAGATCCTGGAAGGCTGCTCTCAGGTCTCCCCGGAGCCTTCTCTTCTCCATTTCCTTATTATTCCTTGGCCTGAGTAGCCCAAAAACCAATCCACAGCCAATAAGATTACATGGAGACCCTGTTTCGGTTGACAGACACAGGAGATGTATAATATCCAATAAACATAGTTCGGTAGAGTAGTCAGGGAATATTATCTCTAAAGTAAAGCTAAACATCAAACCTGAGGTTAGAAGGTAAAGGCAGATGCTTGGCGAGATGTAAATCTCTGTCGCTGCTGTTTTGTTTTCTCGAACAGATTATGTAAGCAAGTCAACTCACACCTAAAATGTGTCTCAATTTGTGTTTGTTCTGCTTTTTTTTTTATTGCCACATTTGAAAATTAATAATTCAATGTTCTAATATTAGCTGTCATCTTAGCTGTGATAGAATTAATAATTCATCAAACTGATATCAAACAAATGGCACCTTTTTATGCTGGATGAGAAATATACTTTGCTACGTTCGCGGAGCTAAATTCGGTGAGATTCTCCACTTTATTTCAAATGAAATCGTATTTTACCAATTAGGATATCATTTTATCATCTTCATTCGCTTTAAAACTATCTGTAAGGAGGGCTTTTGCATATCCATATAGCTTTTATTTTTACCAAGGTATTTTTTCCAGATGAGCCACAAGACAAGAACTGTGTTTTCTGAAAAGGCAAAAAACATTCCATCATTTTTATGCCCTTTCCTTCTGATGGAGTGGTCTCAGCTTTTCCAGGGAAAGCATTCCACCATACCTGCAGTGCTCTGGCCAAATTCCAGTTTGGGTAATTACATTCAGCCTGCTTAAACTCTTCCTGGAGCTTCATTTGGAGAAGGTACTGCCCTGAGTTGTTGTGTAGGGTTGTGTGCACTGTTAATCAGGTGCTGTGCTCCTCTCAGCGGGAGCTGGCCGGGCTCCAGCCGTAGGTGAAGGGATTTCCGAGCGTGGAGAGCAGCTTGTGTTAAATTTCCAAAGCACTGGGAGATCCTTTGGGGTGAGAGGCGCTATGTAAATGTAAGGTCACCGCTGTTATCTGGGGTGCAAATACATCCAGTGTCATGCCCAGAAGCTTAGGGAAAAAAAAAAAAAAAAGAAAAGGCAAAAAAGAAAAAAGAAAAAAAAAAAGAGAGAGAGNGAGAAGAGAAGAGAAGAGAAGAGAAGAGAAGAGAAGAGAAGAGAAGAGAAGAGAAGAGAAGAGAAGAGAAGAGAAGAGAAGAGAAGAGAAGAGAAGAGAAGAGAAGAGAAGAGAAGAGAAGAGAAGAGAAGAGAAGAGAAGAGAAGAGAAGAGAAGAGAAGAGAAGAGAAGAGAAGAGAAGAGAAGAGAAGAGAAGAGAAGAGAAGAGAAGAAGAAAAAAAACTTAAAAAAGGGGGGAAAAGAAGGGAAAAAAAAACCAAAGATGGAAAAAACTTAAAAAGGGGGGGAAAAGAAGGGGGGAAAAAAAAAAAACAAAGATGGAAAAAAATAAAACCCAAAAGGTATCTTGTAAATCTTTCATGTATATCTTGACACATTTGAAATTCATTTCACTAGAGCATGTGTCTTCCCCAAAGGTCTTATTTTAACCTAAAAGATGCTCAGGAAAATGCCCTCCAAAGAGGAAGCGCACTGGAAGGATGGAGTGGGGATAGATTGCAGCTGGCCCCGGGCAGGTGAATACAGAGCCCACTCCTCTGCCCTGTGGATACCAGGACAAGGGGGACAAGTGAGGAACCAGCATTCATACCACCACCCAGCAACAGGCATTGCTGGACTTGCCCAGCCTCCTGGGTCTCCTGAACACATGATCCCCTTCTCTGTCCTTGCTTGTGCTCTGCCCTGATACTACACCTTCAAAACTGGTCTGAGCCCATGAATCTGAGCTGGAATGTCCCATCAGGGCCAGATGATGCACTCAGCACTGCCACCCTAGCCATGGAGCCACCAAGCACCAAAAGACCATCTGACAACTTTTGATAGCCACAGCATGGGCAGAAGGGCAGTTTTGACCTGACAGATGGGTATCCAAACAAGCGATGAGGTGACACAGGGAAATGCAAAACTATCTACAGAGGGAGCAGTGAGGCACTGGAACAGGTTTCCCATAGAAACTGTGGATACCCCTTTTCTAGAAGTGTTCAAGGCCAGGTTGGATGGGACTTTGAGTAACTTGGGCTGGTGAGAGGTGTCCCTGCCCATGGCAAGGGCTTGGAGCTCAATGATCTTTGAGGTCCCTTCCAACCCAAGCCATCCTATGATTCCATGACTCTTCCAGCTGCGGGAACGCCAATGCTACATGGCAAGTTGCATCAGGAACAACTGTAAACCTGCTACAGTGTTTGAGAACCAAGGTTTGAGAACGTGCACCACCATTGCATCCTGCTTCCTGAAGTTCAAAAACTCCTGACCTCACTTTTTAGAAGCTGATACTGCATCTTCCTGCAAGCCCACCTCTACGTTATTCCATCCTTCCTTCATATTTGCATTACATTCCATTACATACATCCTATTACATAGTTGCTTTCGTCCCCATATGACCTCCACAACTCATCTGCATGCTCCCAATACCAGAACTGCGCTTCCATGACCAACTTCTTCTCCCTTCATTTTTCTTCCCTTTGTCTTTTGCTGCTACTCAGCTATCACATGAAAACCCAACAGTGATGGGGGATCATGATCGCTGTCACTTAAGCATCCTTAAAGGGACAGACTTCCTAATAGAAATTGAATCCGAAAGGTTGGATTCCGTGGGGAAATTTCAAATTGACAAATTTTCTGAATGGATCTCTCCTAACCTTGCTGCATATAATATATGCATTTATTGAGCTTAATTTTTGGTTAGTATCAAAATGTATTGATCTGCAAGATAAATATTGACTTGACCTCGCTTTCTCTCAGTCTATATTTACTTCTTGAGTCAATAAGTCTAGAAACTGATCTGACAGGAGTCAATAATGGTTTAAAATTCTCAAAATAGCAGCTTTGCTCTAAGGGTGCAATACTTTATTTTAAAGTTACTGCCTTAAATTTATAAAATACTCAGGAGAACTTAACACTTTGCTGCACAAAGCCGTTGGGGAAACATGCAAATGCCAGGAGACCTTGATGCGACTTCAGGCCAACTGTGCCATTTCAGCCCTGGCCAAACTATATTGTAAATATTTTCATAGTGACCTACTGCAGTCCATCTTTTGCCCTGTGTACCCTCAAAAAATTTGAGTTTATCTCCAGAGGTTATGCCTGCGTATCACTGATTGGATTTGTCAGGGCTAAATTGTCTTCCAGCCTTGGGGAAATGCAAAGCTTGCTACTGGCTAAAGGTTGTCATCATGAAAATGCCCTCCCTGCCTTAATTTCTCTGCTTAGTGAGGTGGTAATTAACCCGGCAAGATTTTTCGTGTCAAATGTCATCATGTTCTTTCCCTTACCTCCCATGTGGTGGACAAGCCTCGGCGGTCTTCCTCCCTATTTTTCACGTGGTGGCCTTACAGCAAAGGTCTTCATGATTCAGAAGCTCAGTTTCTGATTTTTGAGGTTCCTTGTGGAGTAACCTTCATTCAGGGCTAGTTTCATAACTCCTGTCACTCGAGCTCAGTGCTGCTCTAATACCCAAGCAAATGCTGTAATGAGATACAAAGAAAACCCTGTCTCTGTCAAGTATTGCCCTGTCCTCTAGAGATTGCTCACCCTGCTTTGAGACACAGTGAAAACGACAAAAATTAAGAGAAAAACAGACGAGAAATCTTACCCCAGTATGATCTCTTAGAACAAAAAAGTTAAATATTCCTTTTCTCTCACTGCTAAAAGGAACCAAGGAGTGTGTCAGGTATTTTTAAGTGTTGCTGACGTGGGGAGAAAAAGTGATCTGTTTATATTTTTTTTCCCCAGGTAAGAGTCCAAAATTTGATATCAGTAATTTCGGTTTAGGTTTTTGTTGTTTTGAGGCAATTTTTTTTTGTTTTGATTAGTCTTTTGCTTTTTTTTTTTCTAACTTTTTTCCATATAGGTTGCTTTTAGAAAATACACTGTACAAGACCATAGGTTTGTATTAAAATAGTCCCATGCTGATCCTCATTAATCTGCATATTTTAAAAGTGGGTGAAGCATGAAGTGAAGCATGTAATATACTTAAGAACACATAGGTACAATTAAACAGGAAGGAAAACAATTACTTTTCATTCTCACTGTGCTAATATCACACAGGAAAGACTACCAAGGGCTGGAAAATAGATTTCTAAACTGAAGGAGAGGGGGAAAAGAAGACGAAAAACTCCCACATTCCCACTTCCACGGATGCAAAAAACCCATGTGAAAGTGGGATAAAGCAAAATTCCTAAAACTGGAGAAAAACAACCACTCCAGAATACTTAACAAGCCAGGAATCATTGCACGAATAGCGTGAGATATTGTTTCCATTCCCCGGCTACAGGGAACTCGAAGGCTTCTCTCGATCATCCATCCCCAATCCGTTCCATCCCGCTATTCACTTTAATTAAACACAGAGATTCACAGCTCCGGTAAGTTCCCTCATCCTTGGGCAAAAAAGCTTCGGTTTTGGGCTGGGCAAATAGTTAATGGAGTCAGTCATGGAGTGAATCCAACAGGGAAGAGAGAAAGGGAAAAGCAAGAGGTAGGTCAAGGCACAGCCACCACCGAGAGCAGGGTAAGGAAGGGGATGACCTGCGTGCCTGGGTGTTCCCCTTCCCACGAGTTTGTCCTCTTTGGGAAATCTTGAAAGAGGAATGATCTTTTGCAGTTCCTTGCTAAGATGAGGAGTTCTTTCCTAGAAAAAAAAAAGAACACACACAAAAAAATAGTTAAAAAAAAAACCCCGATCATTCCTGATCTGAACAAGCATTTAATTCCTATGAAAAGAACTCCTGATTTCAGGAATCTGTAGTCTCCCGATGCAAAAAAAAAAAAGCCCCAAGAAATAGCTTTGCTGAAAACTTTCCAACCAGCCTCTGTGATTTTAATTAAATAGCAAAGACCGTGTGTCGAAATTCACAGTCTCTGTCCCCATTTACTTGTGGGTGTTGAAAAATAAACTACAAAAAAAAAAAAAAAAAAAAAAAAAAGAGTTTACTCTTTACTCAGTAACTTGAACAGATTTCAACTCATTTTGTAGTTGGGAGGAATGCTCACAACGAGAGAGATTTTCTTGACTGAGATCACCAGAGCCCAGAGCCGAAGCAATTGTGCAACTGAGAAATGGATTCAGGCTTATTTCACAAGAATTATTTACTCTTTAAACTATTAATTTGCACCTAAAATAAAAAAAAAAAATAACAAAAAAGGAGGTTTCAGAGAACCTCTCTATCTCCCCTGATATCTTCAAGATGATTATCTGAGCAGAGGCCTGATTTTCTCCAGCAGCCAAAGGCAGGAGAGTGCTCTTTAATTCAATAGGCCCTCGAATTGTGCCTTTGCATCCCCATAGCCTGATACTTGCAGCAGGGAGAGACTGATTTTCATTTTCTGTGCTCTAACTTTCTAATAAACAATAAGCAGATCGCAGCCTCCCCCTTTTGTGCGAGTGAAAATAACCATTTTTTATTATTATCTTTTTTTTAAATATTACAAAAAAGGGACAATATGCTAAAAATATGCAGCGAACAAATATCATCTGTACAGACTGGAAGAGAACCTTCATAAATTAACCTTATTAGTGCATTACTGTAAGCGAATGCCAAAAAAGCTCCTAATTTGCATTAAGATAGATTTTTCAGGTTGGCTGCATGATTTAATTAAAGAAAAGATTAAGAATCATTAAACAAGCTGCTCTACCTTGCAATAACAGAATTCATATCTGATTCAGGTTAACGAAAACACAGATGGTGATTCAGTAACTGTTGAGTTGCTGTAACAGAATGAAAATGATCCCATTAGTTCTCTGGAAATGTGAGGGAATTTGAAAATTAGCATGCAGATACATTGTATGGTGCTAGACAGCTTGGTCTGCTTGGATCATCACTGATTACTCTTTGTTTGGGTTGGCAACACTGAACTTAATAAATGAAAAAATGTTCCAGTATACCACAGTTGGAAACTGTTCAAGGTTGAAATAGGTGTGCAGACTTTCAAGAAGAGAGAGTTAAGTAAACAAATGTCAATCAATTTGGGGCTGGCGACGTTTTTTTGCTTCCCGAATGTCTGTTCTTGAGAAGCAAGTGTCATCAAAATTGAAATCCTTTGCTTGATACATATGTTCATGTGGTATTTATTATTACAAAGGTATTTTAAATGCATATCGTTCATTTACAAAGGAGCCTCTACAGTGTTTCAGTACCAAAAAATGTGTGTCATTGACAAAGAAATCAAATTTACTGAAAAAGAAAAAAAAAAAAGTTAGAGCAGAATCATAGAATCATAGAATAGTTA
>VXBW01001548.1:1139435-1155551 GCA_013400375.1 Thinocorus orbignyianus
CTGGACACAGGACTCCAGGTGGGGTCTCACAAGCACAGAGTAGAGGGGGGAGAATCACCTCCCGTGACCTGCTGCTCAGAAGGAGATGTAAAATATAGGTAGAGCTCCCTTTTAAATATTTCAGTGAATTCAATAAGGCACATAAATGATCATTGTCACCCCGGCTGGGAAAGCAGAGCCTGGGCAAGTGCAGCAGTAATTTCGTTCAGCATATGAAATTTTCAGAGATAAGTGCATTATACAGTTTATAATACCTGAATCACAGCAACCTTACGACTCCGAAGGATGAGATTTTTTTTTTATGATGGATCTTGCTGGGAACAGTGCACAAGCTAAGATCAACACCCAAGTTTTTCCGACGTATATAGTGACTCATTTTGCTGCATTAACAGTTAGCCAGCAGAACAGGAGGGTGTCTTCTCCTTCTAAGAGGTTATTTTCCCTTCTCTTTTTGACTTCTTAATTTTATTGCAAGTGACTTCAAGGCCAAAAGGTTGTGCGTAGGGTGTTACAACAAAAAGGAGGTTGTAACACTCAGACTTTTAGGTTAAAATGTTCCTTGCTTATCACGTGTTAAGATCTTTCAGAAATGATGTAATGCACCAGGGACCATGGTGCTACATTTGCAAACCACCTTTTTTTTAATCATTAATTGACATCATATAATAATGTCCAGCTCACTACTCCCAAAGTGATGGTAATTAATCTTGTGGAAGAAAAAAAAAAAAAAATGACATTTTTAGCTTTTAGCATAGAAAGGTCATAAACAGGTTGTCTTTGGTTTGACTGGATTTTAACCATCTGATCAAACTTTATTTTTTAACGTTTCTTTAACATTACCTTGTTGTTTTTAACACTTACATATTTAAAGATTGTATAAAACAGGGAGAGCCTCAGCCACTTGGCAACATTTAAAAGCACACATGTTATTGCAAACAAGTGTGTCTTAGTTACAAATGAAACCTTTGCTGTTCTTCCATGACTAGCACTTTCTTTATGGCTTTCAAGACTGGTACATGATGAGTGATGGTACTGCAAAATATTGGATTTTTTTTTTTTCTTTTTTCTTCTCTCATTTCTGAACTATGGTATATCCTCAAAAAAACCAAATCCATGGCAGGGGAGTTGGAACTCGATGATCTTTAAGGTCCCTTCCAACTCTAACCATTCTATGAAAGAAAAAAGGTAAAACCACAGGGAAAAATATCATTAAATATTTTCTCAATACTCCACCTTGTCATATACTGGCTAAACATCCTGACTTTGTACTGAACACACTACTTACAGTCGTCTCCATCTCCTTTCTTGGCTCCTTTGAGCAAGAATCTAAAGGACTGTGAATTGCACAGAGTGTCTTCCCTGGGAAGTTGTACAACCGAGGAAGATGTTGTAGGTTTACGCTGTGCATGCCAACGTAGAGCGTTAGGTTGGAAAGGATCGGATTACTGACTAAAGAGAATAGATCAGGATATTAACTGCCAGCTATCAAATGATCACAGGGTATCTTGGTAGTTGCTGTTGCAAAACCAAGCAGATCTTTTTAATATTCTGCGTTGTTTTCATGAAAGCTACAAGGATATTTGGTTCAGTGTTTGATTTATATTTGTGCATTTTTTTTTGTCTGGATGAGAACTGTGAGAACCCAGACGTTTTTGGTTCATGGGAGATCTGGCACATTGCTTTTTTGGTTTTAATTCAAGCGGGTTCACATCCCCCGAGTTTCACTTTGACTTTTGAGTTCGAACAAATCCAAAAAAGTCAAACAAAACCTCGATGAACCAGCTAACTTTCACATGGTTTCCACCCAAAATTGTAAACTTTGCCCCTTTCACAAATGCAAGGCTGCATTCAAAGAGATACGCTTTCCAAAAGCTATTAACTAGAGCTATTTTTAAGTCAAGAGAAGATGATGACCCAAATTCTTCTGATTTCTCTAGGATGAGAGGCCCAAACATCCAAGAGACCTTCTCAGAAATCCTACTTACCAGAGAGGTAGTTCTATGCATAGGAAAAAATCAGAGCAAGGGCTTGAGTCCTCTCCTGGCATCTTTCTTGAGAAAACAGGAATACGTCATTCCCACCTCCACCCTTAAATTCATTTGCACTGGGCATTTCAGTGACGGGTTAAGCAGAGCAGACTTTCTGGACATAACTCTGATCAGAAGATGCCATTCCCCTAAAAGAAAGCTTTCTCACATTCTGCGGGGTCATCTCAAATGGAAGCTTCAGCAGAGACACTTGGACGCTTGACAGGACCTTCTTGTAAACGATGTGTCCTTGGCCAGTTCAAGAATACCTCCCGTGTGAATGTATCACAGAAAATCATGCATACAGTTCTGGCCTTGTTAAAAAAATGAAGAAAGAAAGAAGAAAAATAAAGACCAAAAAAGCGGATGAAAAGCAGAAGAATCTCTGAACATTCAGGAATAACTTCCACAAATATCCTCAAAGGATAAGATCACATATCCCAAATCAAATACCTCTGAGACCTACTTATTCCAGTAGGCCTGTTTTTAAAAAAGTATTTTTGCTATTTTCAATTTATGCTTCTGCTAAATCTTACTTTATCATCATGCTTTTCTCAGCTGATTGGACTCAGATAAGCGTTTCATTTGTAGTCCTTTTAGTTTTCTTAATACTGGATTTATCTATTTCCTTAGAAGAATGATTTAGCACTTTTTAAAATGAAAGTTTATTACTGACATCAACTTATTTACTATTGTTCGGTGTAAATCCATAGTTTCATATACCTTTCTTATAAGGAAATAAAGGTAAATATCACATTGCAAGCACTGGGTCCAGGAACTGCAAACAGGAGTGCCTGGACATCTCTCTCTCCCTTTTTTTCCCCATTCTCTTCTTTTTTCCTTCTTTTGGCAGAATTGTCTTGGTATCTTCATGTTGTTTGGTACTCTCAAGCAAGAAACTACAGCATCTGGCAGCTCTACCCAGGTTATCTCTAAGCATCTAACACTAGATATTTAGCTGACGTTTCACAGGATGCCAGAATGTGCTCCATGATCTCTGTAGAAGCACTTCATAAACTTGGATGGGATCCAGGTAAGGAGCCAAAAACAATAGTGTGGAAATTACCTGACCAGTCAAGTCTACAAAAAGTGAGTTACAAAGAGCGTAAGTGAAAGCCAATAATTCTTACAAATATTCCTTGAGCATCCCATAAGTTAAAAATGATGTAATTTAGAGTAATGAGGACATTTTAATGTTTTAACCTGAATAAATAACGAAAATATTAGTTATGTTTGTCTGAAAAAAACTGTCAGCTTTTAATGCTTGAGCCAGCCTAATAATTCAATGTGTTTGGGATCTTGGATGCTGGCAAAGAGCGTGGAACTTTACGCCACGCACTGAAACAACCTCGTGGGTGGATTATGGGACCCCCGAGAAGCACCGAGCGGTGCTACTGGATCAGACCTCAGTTTGTGTTCCCATGACACTTCCAAGGAGGCACCCGAGGCACATTTTGCACAAGTTTGTAAACATAACATAGCTTCAAGCAAAAGCAGTGAGAAAATTTTGGAGATTTTTTTTCTTCTTTCCCCCCCCTCCCAGGCATCTACTCCATGTCGCTGCCGGGAGCTGGGAAATTAAGAGTGTTGCAATAAAATGGACCTTTATGAAACAGAACGAAATGTTTATATTTGGCTATTATGGCTATGGCCATTAAGAAGAAAAAAAAAAATATCAAGCTAAGATAAATAAACATATTAATTATGTGTCAAACCACAGGCCATCTCTTAGGACACTGTGATGGGAAGACTCAACTACTAAAGCTGACTTTGTTTCACTTCAGTGTATTTCCTGATGAGCTTTATTAACCATCAGGGACAAATGAACCTCAGAAATAAGATTTGGTACTGTAACTTTCTGTATTTCCTCCTCATGCTTAAAGAGAGGATGATGTCCATCCAGCAAAGAATCTAGGTGGCTGGAATTTGTGAGATCCTCATGATTCAGATGCATCCCTGTGCTCAGGTGGGTACCAGAAATTAGTATCCTTGTGTCTAAACTGCACTGGAAGTTATTTAGTTATGGAATGACAAGAGCTTCCCTCCTTTCCTAACCCTACTGAGAGAATTTTAAATTCACTCAGCTCATTCCCCATAATTTCTCTCAGTAGCCCAATAAAAAGGATCATTTTCTGTTTTTCAAAATCAAAATTCAGAGGGAAAATGCAGCCACATAAGAAGGGCAAAAATAACTTTCAAATTCTTTGCTCCGGAGTAGGGAATAAGTCCTTTAATTAAAGCAACTCTCTGGTCAAGCTGACACTTTTTTTTTTTTTTTTGTTTTAATTGCAGCCTCCTGTCACCCTGTAATTTATTTTATTTTAATTCGTCAGGGTGTGTGAACGTTTCAGAGCGCCCCAAACGAAACTGGGGCTGTCAGAAGATGCGATGCTGCGTCATCACGTAGCTGATGGCCAGGAGCCAGCTCTGTCAACACTTGGCTTTGTACTGTCCGGGGGAGAGAAGCTGATTCTTCAGCAGTGTCTAATCAGTTTAAAACAAATCTGGAAGATGTTACTAGAAGACAAGATGAGATCCAGGCCACAGCAGCCTCTGCATACAAAGAAGTGAAGGATTTCCTTCGAGAAGAAAATTAAAGAGGTGGAAACAACTCTTGACAGTTTCAACACGATTACAACTGTGAATAAGGAGGAGAGCACTACTGGTTTAGGAAATGGGGCTACCGGTACCTAGAAAAAGTGCCTTGTTATATCCCCTCTGCTGCAGTGACAGAGATATCAGGGAATTACATCTCACAGTCAACAGTGGAAAATTTCCTGTCAGTTCATCAGAGCCTGGTTAATTCTTGAAAGGAAACCAAAGACAAATAAGTTAGAGGGTAAGGATAACAGGGACCAGTTACCTAATATATAACAGGAGGTATACTTAAAAAAAAAAAAGGAAACACATATTTTCAATTTATGGAACAACTTCCATCCTTTGAAAGGTTTCAGAAGTTAAATTTTTACATACCCAGCATTGGTATCAGAGAAGCGCTTCATATTTGCCTTTCCAGTACCTCTTCTGGAAAACTCCCAAAAGCACAGGGTCACACAGGTACAGATGTAAATAAGAAACTCTGAAGATTTTCTTTGGGCTGTTTTTCTGGAAAAACACAATTTCCTTTGGACATCGTGTAGTAAAGGTGTGACACAAAGGAGGGAAGGCAGAAAGGCAAACCTTCTTTCCTGTCTGCAGGCACCTGACCTGGCCCCAGAGATCAATGCCCAACACAATATGACCACGGTGCATGTTTTCCCCTTCCAGGATTCAACTGCAAGAACAAGTGTATCATCTTGGCACCTAGAAAGGGATGGAAATAGTTAGAAAGGTGGTAGAGCAGCTCCTGGCACCTTCTCTCAGTGGTGCTGAGAAGGCTCTGCAGAGGTAAGAGAAAGATGCATCTCTGAGAGACTCATGTGCTGGAGTAGAAAACAGAAAGTAACGCCTAACATAAATTTCAGACAATCAGATAAGGAGTTTTATAAGCCAGATGTTACTGGGAAGGTAAAAATAAAGAAAAAAGAGCTGTAGATCCAAAGGAATGGATCTACAAAGAATCCTTCAGTTGATGTTATGGGTTATGAACTTGTGGGAAGGCACCAGGAAGAAGCAAAAACGCACTGCCGTTCTCCTGGCTGCTTGGTGGGAGCTTTGAGTTTCCATCATCTGCACCAGGGGCAGTAACCCCTCAGCAGGCCAGGCAGCAGCACCTCCAAGAGATGCCACATCACCCTTTCTCATTTTTGTTCCCCCATCCAGAACACTATGAGAAATTATTTGCTTTCTGCTTATGATGGGGAAAAACAGAACAACAGCTCCCAGTGAAAATAAAATGCTTTCCTTTTTACCAAGACTCAGAATACCAGGATGTATTCTGCTTCCTAATCATCTGAGAAAAAACAAAAGGAAATGAAAAACACCCTTTCCCCACACTTCAGACATCTTACGGTATTTTTTTCCTTGTTGTTTACCTTCCCTGGGATCTCTTTCCTTATTTCCTTCACTTTGATTACTACCCACGTTGCTGACGGCAGGGGCATGGGCTCCAAGGGAAAGCAGAGTTTATCCCTTGGCCTGTAGGGCTGCATCTATTAAACCTCCCCAACTTTATTTGTGTAAAGCCTGGTGAGACATTCACTCACCTGTCGTAGGAATTAACCCGAGATCTGAGTTGAGACAAATTCCCCTACCTCTCTGTAAAATGCTGTAATTCATCTGTTTCACTTTACATGAGGATTTTTCTCATGGTCTGTGAAGCAGGTCAGATTACCTTAGATACTTTGTCAGGAGCTGAATGGATAGGATATTATAAACTTTAATTTACCCTCTCTGGTAACATACTGTATATAAAATACTGAAACATTACAGATTCACTGCAGTCAAACCCCAAAAGGTCTGCACGCTCAGCCAGGTTTGGTCACAGACTCAGTGCTTTGAAGTCCTGCAGGAGCCCTGACCTGATGTCTCCTGAGCATTGTGGGCCACTAGGTCTGAGCTACCCCCATTTACCCAGCAAGGTCCTGGTTCATTTTGGATTCTTGACTTATTCTCCTTCTGTTGCCTGACCCCACACAACATGTTTAGCCCCACAGCACCAACCTCTACAGCCACTGGATCCAAACCTGTCCAGATTATGTATCATCAGTTCTAAATATTGGGGTTCTAGCACCACGCTGTATTTTTTAATTAGCACAGGGCACTGCTGTGTGCTTTACTAATTGTTCTCAACCTCTTACCTTTGTTCTTTCTCCTTCAAATCAGTAATATCATTCCCTTTCTTCTCTTTTACTCATTGTCTCATCAATGGCAATGAGCAGGACATGACCATGTGGGAGATCTGAAAGCTTCCATTCACTCTCACTTTCTCCCCTCTCTCCATCCTCACCAAGATTTCACTTTGTCCACCACAATATCTCAGCAGGGCTGGCACCCTCTTTGTCTGCTTTTGAACCTTGCCCGTCCTGGGAGGTGAAGGATCAAGTATGTCAGGTATAAAATATCCTCCCTTGGAGTTCTGAGTACTTTTTTTTTTTTTTTTAGGGAGGCATCAAATCATTTGTGGAGTTCTGAAGCTCTTGGAGCAGCTGCAATGAGAAGTGAGGGAGGAACAGATCAACACGACAAACTTTCCCTGGGAGATCTCAGCGCTGATCCCCGAGGAAGCTTCCCATAATAAAACCTAACACCACAACTGACACTAATTACAAACCTTGTTACTAAACTAAATTACGGCCCTAGCTGAGGAAGCAAGAAAGGATAAGACATATGCTGTGGCAGGAAAACCTTCAGCTGTTTAATTAATAGAATCATAGAATGGTTCAGGTTGGAAAGAACCTTGAAGATCATCAAGTTCCAACCACCCTGTCCTGGGCAGGGACACAGGTTGCTCCAAGCCCCTCCAGCCTGGCCTTAAACACTTCCAGGGATGGGGCAGCCACAGCTTCTCTGGGCAACCTGTTTCAGTGCTTCACCACTCTCACAGGAAAGAATTTCTTCCCAATATCTAATCTAAATCTCCTCTCTTTCAGTTTGAGCTCACTCTGTCTCAAAACTCTCCTGGCTGAGGCCACAGTGCCATCATGCCAGCTGTGTTGCTTACCTTGGCAAGAAGCAAAGGGGTTGCCACAAAGCTTAGCTGCATCTTTTAGTTTGGATGACTTCCTCATCTTTGGGAGATGAATCCCAAACAGTCACTGAATTCTCCAATGATGAGGAGCATGAGCTGATTTATACCTCATTTCCCGACATGGAAGCGGGTCTGTAGATAAAGACCTGAGTTTGCAGCATCTTCCACCAGCGCACTGCGTACAACTGTGCAAGAAACCTTTTCATAATCAGGCGGAAAAAGAGAGAGGAAAAAAACAACCCCAAATTCTTAAACATATTCAGACTCAGCTGGAATTCGGACCAAGAGATGGACTAGCTCTTACTTATCCCTGAGGCACATTCACCCCACTATATAATTAAGCTCTTGGGCTGTTTTGTTAGTGTTGAGAAGCAGGCTTTGCCAAAAGTCATCTGGCTTTCTCCCTTAAAAGTGTGACAGGTTTTTTCCCCCTTCCTTGCTAAAGAAACCTTTCAATTTCATTGCCTATGTGCTTTAGGTATAATTATTTTTTATTTTTTTTTACCTTTCACAGTGTTATTTCCTACCCATAAAATTATACAAAAATGGTCATCAGTGAGCCTGCTGAAAAGACCAGCCAACCATACATCGCAGAGAATAACCTTAATATTTATAAAAAAAAAAAATAAAGACCATACTTCTTTTAAAGATCTTGCACTAAACAAACTGAATTATTCATGCATAGAATTGTACAGCATTAGAACACCTGTTTTCAATCATGCATAATGTAAAATCACTCATTACCTCACAAGAGCCTCTACATCTCCAGCAATCAAATGGCATTGAAACAGCAAAACAGGTGCTTGGCAGGTGGATCCAAACAGATGTTTTGGGCTTGCTTGTCTTTTCTTGTACAGGTGTGGTGATCTTGTTTTCAACGGCATAATTGCTATTTGAATAGGTGATATTTAATTCTTACTTGCTTTAATATTTATTTTTGCTTCTTCAATTCCTTTTCCCACTTTGCCACAACTGCACAGGCAAGGAGCCGTCTATGAGATGGCTGAAAACTCCCGGCAGAGTGATGCAAAGGAAAGGATGGCTCCTCATACTCAGACCTTCATCCTACAAATCCCTGCCTGGGAAAATTTGGTCCCTTTTTGAGACAACTTGTGCAAACCCACTGCAGAGACTGCCACACTCTCTCTCAACCAGGGGTCAGGGATCCACTCCTGAAGGATACTCAAACATTGGGTGTACGGAGATCGGATAAACCGTCATGGAAACAACTGAAACCTCGGAATGCAGAAGAATCTCTGCATGATTTTCCAGGATTCAGTGATACACAATTTAAAGTTGTCTGAAAATGCCAGCAGCCCTAGCACCTTGTTGTTGTAAAGGAGTGATACATTACAAACCTTGACTCAGCTTCTCCCTGGACTCTTGCCTTTCTTGTGGGCTCCACGGGAGAGTGACACAGGACAGTGGCCTTTGCTAAACAAGCCTGTAGACATGGCACTCTGCAGAAAGTGATAAATCTACAAGGAAAAACAAACAAACAAACAAAAATAAACAGAAAAAATAATAAAATCCCCTTGGAATTTACAGAAAATGGATCAAGAGTGGTCAAGAAGTACTTTGGTGCTTCTAGAATTCAGGCATTGATTACTGGTTGGCCAAGGCAGACGTGCTTGCTCTCTTACTTCAGTTTTTGGTGGCAAAGAAGTGACAAATCGTTAGAAATGGCTTTAAACCTGGTACCCCATCTAGCATCTTAACAGGCTGGGCAAGGACCAACAAACTGCAGTGGTACCTTATTGCTCTGACAAGTCATTTGTGCCCGGATTGCCTTTGCTCCTCGTGGTCTTGGGGACATCTTGGGGACGCAGAGACAAACATGGGATGCAGCGAATCACGTCAGATCTTCACGCTGGTGGGCAAAGAGCAAAACAATTTTTTGAGGTTAGTGTATAATGCTTGTGAGGTGGGAACAACCAACTTGTTCTGTCCAAGCCCTCGTGTATTACAGACCGGAGCAGTAATGTTTTTTGGACCACAATGTGCCACCACAGGATTAGCCCTGATCACACATGGCATTGGTGTGTGCCCTAAAAGATGATCTCCAGCTCTGTGTAGAGAAAAATCGGTCTCTGGACTCAATCTAGTACATGGTCAGAGGGAAAATGCTCTCCCCAAACAGGTGAAGACTACCCAATAATAGAGAGAAATGTCTGATTCAGGATGTCAATGGAAAACGAATGTTTAAAATTGATTTTTGGCCTAGTTTTTATATACCACAGCCCACCATCTAAAAGCAGCCATGGAAGCAGAGTAAGAAGAACTAGGTCATATGGAACTTGATGATCTCTAAGGTCCCTTCCAACTCTAACCATTCTATGATTCTATGATATAATTACAGGATACAGTACACAGATATCACAAAGATAAGAGTGATATTAAGAAGCAGATAAGCTCTATACAACGTGGTCTCTGGCTGCTTAACAAAATGACATCTCCCTTACAGCTATCCTGAAGGCTGTCAAACATCTCATGATGTGCAGGTACTCAGTAACATCTAGGGCAGCATCACCACACGGGGGTTCTTCCTTGTGTTAACTTGGATTGTGTGAATTAATAGATATAGAAAGAGAGACTGTTAGTTGGAGCATCCCTATTTCCTTCCCCTTCTCCCACTCTACCTGCCACTGCAAGAGAGAAACATGCAACCTGGTGTTGCTACTAGAGAGGTCCTCCCTCAGATATGCTGATGGATTGGAAGTGTATATACATATAGAATATGTGCATATGTGTGTGTGTGTGTATAGATTTTTAATACTAAAGATTATAACAGCAATATTGCAGGAATATTGTAAACATGAGTTCTTATGCCAACAAAGAAAATAATTTGTACAAGCATACTAATTCAATTACTCTGCCTCAGTATACCATAATTATCAGCCCTGCTGTATTTTTCAGTGCCAGGTATCTCGCTTTTCTTTGAATATAAGCATCTCTCGTTATATCCAAGCAAAAATGGCAAAAGAACCTGGGAAATTAAGGGATTTATTCTGGATTTACCTCGATGAAATAGGTGCTCGGATGCCAAGGTAATAGGAGCAGTTAATGAATCTGTCCTGAACCAAGTATGACAGAATTTAGATGACACAATTACCTTAACAAGTTGAATACCAAGACTGATAACTACACATAAATTTTTCCATGTATATGGCTATACATCTCACACTTACACCGACAAGAAGTACATCTAGGACTAATTTATGTGCTTATTCATGTGTGGCAATTAAAATTTGTAGAAATCTGAGGAAAAAATAAATAATCTCCTAGTACAAGATGGCTCACCTACCCAAAAATGAACACATTCCTCAAAGCAGAAGCTCTTCCAGAAATGGCAGGTGCCTGCAGTGACCTCTGTGCACGCTCCTTCTCACCAGTTCTTCATCCTCCTCCTGGGCTCCCTCTGTGGTGAGCACGTTGCCAGGAGGCTCCATTCCCAGCTGAAAAGCCGAGTGGAGGCTCAGGTTCCAGAAAACCTTCCCTCAGCTCATTTCCTTAAAGACTGAAAATCTTCTCTTTCTGGGTCAAATATTTGTGATTTCGAATGTAACTCTAAACAGGAGAACAGCGTAGAGAAACAAAGGATGAACCAGTGGATCTAGGGTGGAATTAAAGTGCCGCAAACACTTCCCAAATTCCATTTGGGAATCATTTCTAAACATACCTTTTTTAGCAGAAAATACAAGCTCTTACATTTGACAGAACAGTTCCATCTCATCAGCTCCAGCACAGCTTCAACCTCAGCATCTACAGACGTCCCTCAGTGCTCCTCTTTTGACCTCCCATCCAGCCCCAGGTGCTGGAGCTCATTCTCATCCCAGGATGAGGTGGTGGGTTGTTGTGTTTGGGTGGGTTTTTTTGAACATTTCCACAAAGGATTGTTTGATCAGGAGTGCTGCCTTCAGGAAACGGAGCTGCTCACGTCCTCCTCCTAAGAACTTTTGACCACTTTTCGCTGCAGGATCTTTTCCCACATCCCTGTCTCCATGACCGGGCTTCAAAGGACTCTGTGCTGCTCTTCCCTTTGACACCCCTCGCCAGCCACGCTGCTTGGCTTGTGATGGGTTTGTGTGGTTTTTCTCAGTGATAGCTTTCAGTTCATGCCTCACATTTAGTTTGTGTCTCAGCTGATCGCAGAGGCATCATGGATTGGTCTCTCCAGGATGCTTCTGATCAATTTTCTTTTCACATGAAACATGAATTATTAACGATCACCACGCACTCAAAACCAACTCACTCCCCAAGTTTCCCACAGTTTACAAAAAAAAACCCCTAAATAAATTAATAACTCAAACATTTTCCTCAAAAGATCAGTAAGTATGAAATCAAGGTGGGAGGGAAAGTCCTGAGATAAAGAACTTCTAATGAAAACCATTTTTTTTTCCATTTACAGGCCAGTCGCAGCTATTTTGTGCCTAAGGCCAAAGAAGTCATTTAATATCACTGCAACTCTGTTTATTCACCAATAAAATGGTCATATTCCTCTTCTCAGAGAGATATTACAAGATGGTTTATGAAGTATGTGAAGAAATTAAAAGGGTTTTGCCCAGGTGCAACACATTGTTCACGTCCCACTTATCTGAAATAGGCCTCCAGCAGTCCCTTCTCTTGGTGGGGCCTCCAGAGAATGGTGGGCTCCACACTCAACCCCTGTTGTATGAACAAAACAACAGAATACAGATATTTGGGGTTTGGGTTTTTTTTATGACAGCAGACACAATGAGCAGCTTGAGTTGATAAGAAAAGATGGAGCCATTCTCAGAGGATCCTCAAACTGGACTTATATGGGAGCTTTTCTCCTTGTAATTTTAGATATTGGGTGCCATGAGGAGCTCAGATGGCAGCTGAGAGAGGTTGACACACCTGTGCATGCACCATTAGAGCTCTGGGGAACAGGGATGGATGGAACTCATCTTCCAAAATCCCTATTTTACAAGGGAGAAGTTGGCAACTTGGCGGTGTTCCTGCCCCATGCTCCCAGTCTCTCCTTACAATGCACCAGCCCAGTGGTGGGATAGATCAAACCCTGTGGCTGAGTTTCACACATTGCAACAAAATTGCTGCCACCCAAATTTTGCTTACAAACTCTGAAATGAAGTATTTTAAGCATCATAAACATGCTTCCATACTACATGTATTGCTGAAATACAGTCTACTGCTTCCAGACAGCAAAACCAGCAAATCACCCAGAGGAAGGATATAGCATTGTGAAATTTAGGCAAGCTTGTAACATCCCAGGATTGATTCTTATCATAGAATGGTCAGAGTTGGAAGGGACTTAAAGATCATCAAGTTCCAACCCCCCTGCCATAGGCAGGGACACCTCTCCCTAGAGCAGGTTACTCAAAGCCCCATCCAACCTGGCCTTAAACACTTCCAGGGACGGGGCATTAACAACATTCTTGCCATTTATATGGCGTTTATACACTCTAATTTCTGCAAAATTACTCTTGCTTTACCTCTGGATCAGCATGGGACACAATGGGAACCTAACAGGAGACCTGAGATCCCAACCAGACTGGAAATAGTCACCCCAACTCTTTAGATGCACATGCATATAGCTATATATATATAAAAAGATATATATTAATAACATATATTTACATTCAAGGGAATGAAGCACTAAATACCACACCCGGTGTAAACACCCAAACCTGCTTGATTTTCACCCAGCAGCCGCGGGGCCGCCCCAGCAGCTCCGCTTTCAGCCCGACAGCTGTAGATCCCAGGTGGTCTGACATTTGAGATAGGGGCTGCGGGTAAGATTGAAGGTGTTTTAGGGGAGAAGGAGGTTGCGAAGAACACTGAGCCCTCATCCAGATGGAATCGTTCACGGAATAACCTGAGATACTCTATTACTGTCCATATGTCTCCCAGGTCTCCAAAGGCCATACTCCATTGATTTATTAAAAATCTGCTTTTTTCAGCATCGGTTCTTACCAAAACAGAGTATAATGTGGGATTTAGTGTCGTCTGGAACGTTCCTTTTTAAAAATCAGTTCTTCGCATAAAGCAGTCTTCAGAAATGAGTCACCACCAGATTAAAAAGTAAATATTTTGTGATGGGAGCCCCCTTGTCATGTACCCTTTTAACAAGTTGCCACAATGAATGCTAAACCATTTTATAGGGCATTTCTGTGATGAAGAAATGGAATAAAACCCATAGAATAAAAGCCACCAGATATAACTATGCTAACTCTCTGCCTTCCACTTATTTCTTCCTTTGCATATAAGCCTGGAAGAATTATTTTATTGTTTTAGCACTGCAAACAGTTGTTATTAGTGTATCTTATTTATAGTCAGTTCTTTGAGGCACTATAGTAATATAGAAAAATATCAGTTATTTCATCACACTGGTGAATTTAATGAACCTGAAGGTGTGTGTTATTTTAGCACTTGCTGTAGCTCCTGTGAAAACCCAATGGTGCTAAAATCTGTAAACCTGTCACTGCTTAAGTAATAACCTTGTTAAAAGCATCTTCATTTAACTTATTTCAGCTTTTGCAGAATGCAGGTTTTATTTTATCAGTGCAGGGAATAGGTGTTTCCAACCAAACCACTTATTGTAAATATAGTTAATTGTAGTTCATTAATTTATTCTCAGTGTTATTGCTTTTATTTTAACACTTAGTTTAAATTAAGCATTGTCTAGAATTGAGTTCCCATTTTCGATTTTTTTAAACAAACTCTTAATTTATATAAAATATCTTTGGTTAGAACAGTAAATTTTATTCTGCAATATGGAAAATGCTTTTTGCATTCATTAATATCCCTTTATGCTGCAAGAAATGAGCTTTCTTCCTTAACAGTAGACAGGAAAACAAAATGAGATTTTTTTTTTTAATCTTACCACTGTGAAATTGGGCTTCTTTCTTTCATTTAAAAATATAGAGAAAATGAAATATTGACGCCCTGTGTTCCAAATTATCAATTGATCCCTTCAAATGTACATCTACAATTATTGAAATTCTAGCAATAAAAAAATGGAAACTCCCTGCTATTTAGCACCATTCAGCAAAAGAGAAGTGTAATTTGCACCATCACTTTTTTTATAGCACCAATGATACTTCCTACGTTATTGCACCGAGGAGTTGTTTGTGACAAATGATAAAAGTATCAGCTTCCTAGTAAATTTTTACAAGGTGGGCAATTATCCATCCATTAATACTTTCTTTTCTTTGAGACCTGCTACGCTTCCCTGTGCTGGATGGCAGACAAAAAGCATCTCAGGGATACAATCTGCAGAGATTCAAGGCCAGGTTGGATGGAGCTTTGAGCGACCTGCTCTGATGAGAGGCGCCCCTGCCCATGGCAGGGGGTTGGAACTGGATGATCTATAAGGACCTTTCCAACTCTAACCATTCTGGTTCCATAAACTGGTGTTGAATGCTGGCACAGGTCCCTAATCCTAAAGGCAGAGAGACCACAGTAGAAACCCAAATGTGTTGGTTGCTTTGAAAAAATTACCAGAATTAGCTATCTAGGATATTTCTATCAGATTGCCAGTGCTATGGGGGTTTATTTAGTTTTCCCCCCATAATTTAACTCTCCTTCTCAGTGCGTCTCTGTTGCAGTGTTTATTGATCCCCTTCAGTGTAGGGTCATGACTAATACAAATCAGAAGACCACCATCAAAGGGACTGTAACATCCCCCATTTACACTAGGCACGAAACTGAACTTGGCTATTTAATTGCTCCTACCATCAGAAGTTTCTAGCCTAAATCAGTCTTGATTTTACTTTGTGTCCTGGCTGCAACACTCGCTCCAGTGTCCACCCCTAGGGTTGGAGAAGCTGCAGCACTTGCCACAGAAGTGGCAGTAGCCACACTGCCTGTGGGCCTGGTTCCCTTCTCTTTCTCCTGGAGATGCGTGGGCCTGGTTCCCTTCTCTTTCTCCTGGAGATGCTTGAGTAGTGTCTGGTAGATGCTGGCCAGGGCCCAGCACAGAGCAGTGAGCTGTACCTCTCTAGAACAACCACCACATTTCCCCCTTCAAATACTCTGTCACTTTATCAGGGTTCTGCAGTTGCTCTGGGGTGAAGTCCCAAACCACCGGAGGGGAAAAGGTCTCTAGATACCTCCCCATGTTCTCCCATATCCCATGCCACCCGTGGCTATGCAGGTTTGGGTCCTGGATGCTCATCTTAATTAGTTGTTTGACCTTAAACGAGGCCTGGAGCACATTTCAAGACACAGAGCACGAGACTCTTAATCTTAGGCTCGCGGGTTCGAGCCCCGCGTCGGGCGCCAAAAAGGCCTGTGGTGATTCGGCCTCGCGTGGCAGCCCTTTGGCTCTGAGGCCCCCCCAACGGTGTGGAGAAGATGGGAAGGAAAAAGACAGACCCGTGGGTTGAGATAACAACTGTTTACCAGAACAACAGGTATTGCAGGGAAACAGTAACACAGATGGAGGAGAGAAACACCAGCACATACCGACCGCAGCCC
>VXBW01001548.1:1155790-1186812 GCA_013400375.1 Thinocorus orbignyianus
CTGTGAGGACAGGCTGAGAGAGCTGGGACTGTTCAGCCTGGAGAAGAGAAGGCTCCGGGGAGACCTGAGAGCAGCCTTCCAGGATCTGAAGGGAGCTCCAGGAGAGCTGGGGAGGGACTCTTTGTCAGGAAGTCTAGTGACAGGACAAGGGGTAATGGTTTTAAATTGGAAGAGGGGAGATTCAGATGAG
Organism: Thinocorus orbignyianus; assembly: GCA_013400375.1. Taxonomy (NCBI): domain Eukaryota; kingdom Metazoa; phylum Chordata; class Aves; order Ciconiiformes; family Thinocoridae; genus Thinocorus; species Thinocorus orbignyianus. The sequence continues at coordinate 1,155,981 of VXBW01001548.1, forward strand.
ATACTAGGAAGAAGTTCTTTCCTGTGAGGGTGGTGAGGCACTGGAACAGGTTGCCCAGGGAAGTTGTTGATGCCCCATCCCTGGAAGTGTTTAAGGCCAGGCTGGATGGGGCTTGGAGCAGCCTGCTCTAGGGAGAGGTGTCCCTGCCCATGGCAAGGGGGTTGGAACTTGATGATCTTTAAGGTCCCTTCCAACTCTAACCATTCTATGATTCTATGGTTCTGTGATACCTTCCTATGATTTTGGCCCCAAAACCCCTAAGGCGGGGATGACAGAGCATGGTGGTGCTAAGTCTGAGTGGGTCCTACACAGTAAGCAAGAGAAATGCTGTAGGAATTGCTTCCCACCTGGATGCTAGGGAGCAAGGATGGGTGAGGACAGTCAGCAGGCAACCTCTGAGATGAGAACGATTAATAGAAGCTCTATTGAAAGCACCAGCATCCCTCAATGCCTTTGTGAGCAGCTCAAAGCCAAGACTGGAGCACCCAGATCTGTTCTGGGGCTGGGAAAAGCAGCAAAGGTGACCAAAGAGGTGAGGGGGAGGTGGAGAAAAAGCACACTGCCTAAATCCTGTGTCTACAGCAGGGTCACTTGACAAAAAAGCAGGTCTTGCATGTACCAAAAGAGTGTGAGCATGCCCCAAGAGTAGGACAGAGGGGGACTAGGAGGGAAGCCAAGCTGCCAGCTCCTGTGCCTGAATGCAGGATCAGGATTTAGGGCAGAAGTTAGGACACTTCAAATCCTGACAGCTGTAGCATGTCTTCAGGATCTGAGAATCCGGACTAAGCAACTGAAAAGGAATCCAGTTGTTTAAGCTTAGGCTGGGATTGTGTTTATATTTGTTTCGCTTGTAACCTTTCCTTACCAGCCTTGCAACTAAAAGCCTGACCTTATGTCTTGCTTAATAAACCTTTCACGAAAGCTTTATTTTATCATTCAGCCTGCCCTGCGCTGTAGGGAAGATGGATGGGAGGGAATGGGTGCAGGGTGGGCGGCCAGGGTGCTCATCCCGCCCTTCAACCAACAGGAGCTCTAGGGAAATGTTATTCAACACAGCCATAAGCCCTCCTGAGAAGCATTAGACAGTCAGGAGACATCCCGTGGCCTGAAGCATCTCACAGATACTCCTCACAATGCATTGAGTTGGAAGAATATGGATCATGGTAAATGTATGTAGAAGTATCTAGCTGATAATGATCAAATAAAATTTAGATTAAAAAGGTAATCCTCCACAAATGCATGCATTATTTTGGAGTATTACCTGAACCTGGAGCCCCTGGAGCTTCAGAACCATGGGTCCACTTTGGTGGGGATCAGCATCACCATGCCACTGGAGCTCCCGCTCAATTGTGCTTCATCCCTCCCTAACCATGTTTGTGAAACTGGATTATGAGCTCCTATTTGTCCTGGTATCAGCAGGAATGTGGTGTTAAAAGAAACCTTGAGTCTCTTCTGCCCCAGCAGATCATCCAGTGCTAAACCTCTGGCCTGTTTCCAGAAGCTCTATTATGTCTCCTGATATTTTAGGCTCCTGCAACCCATCTAGAAGAAAGAAAAGACAAACCCAAATTATACTCTGTGTTGATGGGAGAGCACGGAGTATAGCTCTGGGAGGGAGGATGTAGAAAGGCAACACTGGCATCGCCATTCCTTTGAACCCTCCATAAGACAGGAAAAAGCTGGGGATGGGAATTTGCCTTTCTGAAAACCAGTATAAAACAGCCCAGCAATGGGTTTCGTACACACTTATACTGTATTGACTTAGGCTGGTTTAGAGCTAAAACTATAGCTATTTATCCACAGTACTGAGAAATAAAGTAATTCCAGGTAGGCTTTCACATTAATGATCTTTTCTTTTTTATAATATAAAGCCAAAACACTGTAGTGCTGTATCTATTGCTAGTACCAAACTGCAGTTTAGTCAATATTATGTTCATGTGTCTGGTGCGAAAAATGTAAGGTTGCATTTGAAATTATTGAGCAGAAAATCTGAATGTAATCAGATTTTTCGTAAAGCCAGCCCATGTTAATCCCTCACATTGACACAAGAGTAATAGCAATTTGACCCACATAACTTTTTTTTTGTTGTTTCTTAAGTTATACTATTACAGACCAATTATACATTCTTTAAAGAAATGTTATTAATTATTGAAACATTAAAAAGCTGAAGTCATTGTTTTTGTGCACTTAGCATAGCTTTTAAGAGAGATTATAGAGAGCGGATCTTTTGGTGGATAGTCTTAAAATATTCACCAGTGCTAGAACAATTTAATGAAATTCACATTTATTTCAAGGATTTTTTTAATTAAATCTATTGGTTGTTGGTATCCGTAAACCCTTAAGAATAAACACCTGCAGTGTTTTATTATGTAAAAAGGTAGTTTAATTGCATCATATTTATCACAGACAAATCAAGCCCTATTCAGAAGATAATAATGACACAGTAATTGGACCAGTAATTGGTTCAGGATGATTCAATATTGTACTAATAATCATAAATACTACTGTCTCCTGCTTTGGTACAAGGCTGACACTATATTATAGATTGGATTTGGTGCAATAAATATTCGTGAACTGGGTCCAGTAGTGCCTCGGTCTTTAGTTCAACTACGTTAGTAAATAACAGGTATCAAATAATGCCTCCTACATGAGCAATCATTCCTAGCAACACAGGGAATATTGTGCTTTTTTTTTTTTGCATCTAGAAATGGCTGGAAGCAGCATCCTCATGGCCTCACGATTCTTTTGGCTCCTTGCATTAAGCATTCCCATTTTGCCTCAGAGATGTTTCCACTCCAAGGAAACCTGGTCACACTCAGAGCCGGTTGTAAAGTAGATCCATTTGGTTTAAATCTTGCTTTCTCCGGCTTTTTGCTTATTTGTTTGCATTCCTGACAAGCACAGAACAAGGATGCTTCAAAGAGGCCCAATTTGCAAAAAAATGCTGAGCATTTAGCCTCAAAGGAGAAACAGGAAGATGGCTAAAGTAGCCCAAAACTGGTCATTCCAAAATCCACAGTAAGTCAGGGAATACACCTTTGTCCCCAGTCCTTTGTGTACCTTTGGGGATGGCCACCAGTGAGCCCCTGTGGGCCACTGGACCTCAGCAAACTCCTGGCATCTCCTGGATTTATGCTCCCCATAGAAATCCATACTTCTGTTTCTTTATTTAGCTGCATCTTTTTCATGCATTTTCCAGAATTTACCCTGTTTGGCAGGTCCAGAGAACCACCATCCAAAGTGGGGTGTTCACCTTACTCCCCACATCTTGCCTGGCACAGCAGCCTTCAGGTGACACTTTTTATTTCAAATCAGAGTGGTTTTCTCTCATAAAACCCTTGAGTTTTTCTGCTCATGAAAATACCTCATGATAAAAAGATTCCTTATTAGAGAACCACAGAATCGTAGAATCATTATGGTTGAAAGAGATCTTTGAGATCATCAAGTCCAACTGTCAACCTACTGTTGCCACATTACTACTAAAACTACTAAAAACCTACTGGAAGTTATTCTTGCTGAACATGACTTGTCAGCAATCAGGTCTGAGTTTCCCGAGCAAAACCAGCACTAAATAAAAGTAATTAGTTTTATACTTAGGCAGGTAAAGAGAGATTTGAGATTTTCGAAGACACTACAAGTTCAAAGCTGCAGCACTGACCAGGGTTTTCCAGACTCTCCTGATGTGATCTGAGCACCTGCTTGGTTTTATGCCTTCATGACTTCCTTCTTGAGTGAATAAAAAAACTTACTTATCCTGAGAAACTCAACATGAGCCGGCAGTGCACGCTGGCAGCCCAGAAAACCAACTCCATCCTGGGCTGCATCAAAAGAAGCGTGACCAGCAGGTCACAGGAGGTGATTCTCCCCCTCTGCTCTGCGCTTGTGAGACCTCAGCTGGAGTCCTGTGTCCAGCTCTGGAGTCCTCAACATAGAAAGGACATAGAAATGTTTGAACGGGTCCAGTGGAGGGCCACCAAGATGATCAGAGGGACGGAGCACCTCTCCTATGAAGACAGGCTGAGAGAGTTGGTGTNGAGGGGTTCAAGGCCAGGTTGGATGGGGCTTGCAGCAACCTGGTCTGGTGGGAGGAGTCCCTGCCCATGGCAGGGGAGGTTGGCACTGGATGATCTTTAAGGTCCCTTCCAACTCCAGCCATTCTATGATTCTATGATTCAATTGTGCTAAACAAACCAACATTCCAGTGCCCAACTGCAATCTACTTTTTTTTGCTCTGTTTTTATCTATATGTATAATATACTATTTTCTATTTTTTTTTCATCCTTTTCTTGAATTGTGCAGGAAGTGGTGAGGAAAAAAGAAATTAAAAAATAAAGAAAATCTAATCAAGCAAACACAACAACGTTATGGCAAAGGGTGGATGGTAGGAGGTTGTGGTCCTGTAGCCAGTTGCTTGTTTATGGTGGGTTGATACAGTATAACATGGCGCACAAAACCATTTAATGATAACTGTGAAAATCGCGCCTGTCACCGCGGCATTCAGCAGACACTTGGCGGACCCATGGCACTGTTTCTTCGCCAGTGCTGGGGTCTTTCAGAGGGAGCCAAAAGGGAGTGGAGCCTCATTATCCCCGAAACAATGATCCTTATTCACTAAGCAGAGAAACTTGCCTTTCATCGGCGCATTATACAGCTCGGAGCTGGAATGGAGATAACATATCCCCTTTATCACCAGAACAAAAGCTCAGGGTCTATGCTCCTGGCTTGGAATAATGCCCTCAGCAGCCTAAAGTGATGCATTTGTAAGCGTTTACCTCTTTTCCTTTAATTGCTTTGCACTGGAGGGATGGTGCAGGGAGGCCCAGGTACCATCTGAAGATGGGATGCTGATGGATGGTGGGATGTTGAGCCGCCGTCTCTCCCGCAGAGACCAGGTTCTGCTTCTCCTTGAGGCATCACCCCGCTTGCTGACACTTCCACTCCCAAACGCAGTTCCTGAAGGATCGAGGAAGGGCAGAAGATGAGGAAACCAGACAGCCGAAGAGACAACTCATATCGCAGAAGGTACTTAAGGAAACCTTTTAAGACCATATAGCCGAGCAGCCATGGTGTAGGCACTAAGGCTGAAAGCAATCTGTACAAATGAAATGCCACAGCAGAATGGCACCAGGGGACCAGTTCACTCATAATGGAGTCAAAGTAATGGAGCCCAAACACACCAGTTACATCCTTGTCCCGCGATGGTGGAAGCTATGGGAAGGCACATAACACTGAACCATCCCTTTTTAATTCTTTTTTTCCCTTGGTGTTCCATCCCCAAGCCATTTTTTTTTTCCACTTTGCCTGAGTCTCTCTTACCTTAGCCTCACACAGGGAGGAGGGAAAGGTGAGAAGACAGGAGAGCTATCGCTGTGCACAGCCAGGCAGGCAGGCAGCAGAGGTAGATGAACAGAATGTGTTGAAAGCATCATGATCCAGCGCCAGGAAATAACAGTTAGCATATCCCTGAATGACATTTACAGGAAACCTATGTTTCCTTTTCAGGGCCATAAGCTTCAACAAACTGGTGTGTTCAGTCAGCCCTTCCCCATGTACAGTATGGATGCCACAATTTTCTCAGCATATGCTCAGCTGCGTCCTTCTGATGGCATCCATGTTGGCGCCTTTCCATCTATAGGCATGGAGGGATGTCTTCATCTTCTGCAGGAGTCTGGGGCTACTGCCAAAGGCAGGGATCCAAGCACCGCAGGCAAGGAAAGTGGATCGTTTTGGTTCCTGAATAAGGATTAGGCTTTGCAACACCTGAGCAGTGAAAATCCTGCGGAGCCTTCGTGGCCGGAGCCAGGAAACACTGCGGTTCTGCTGAATATTGCTGCGCGGAGTCCTATTTAGCCAAGGTGAATGTTTGCTGCAGAGCAAATTACAGAAAATTTAGGGAACAAATGGCAGATAGGCAGCCACATGGAATGTCCGTATAAAGGCTTCAACGGTTTTGGCTCCGACGCTTTCTCAACATGTAACAGATAACACTTTCATTATCTTAACTCGCTCCCGGCTCTCACCTAAGGAAAAAGGATGCGGTCCATGCCTCTACTCCAAAAACTCATTTACTTATGGGAAACAGAGATCCCTTTGATCTTTTGTTATATGCTGCTGAGGAGCCCAGTTATACACCATCCTAAGCAACAATACTAGTCAAATCCCTTTATTATTTACTTCTTTATTTTTAATCACAAACAGCAAAAAATAATAATAATAAATAAATCCCTCTATTTTTTTTTTCACTGGAGCTTATCTGTTTTCTGTCTTTTCACAGTATGGGCCAAAATGTACTCTTCTTACTTGAGAAAGAGGGATTTCACTGGAGTAAACAGGATACCCAGAATTAAGGGCAGGATTTTGTCTACACTCTCTTTTATCCACTGTGCATTTATCGTATCTAAGACATTTAGGAGAGGAGAAGGGAATTTATTTAGATATTAAACGGCCTTGGAAATCATTCTCAACAAGGCATAAAACATTCCCTTTACATAAAACCACATTATAGAATAAGTGTTTAAGTTAATTTAAGGAGAAAATTTAGAAAACAAAAGCCAAGTCACAAGCTCACACCTCTCCTGCTTGAGGAAGAGAAGCTGAAATATTTCCTCTCCTCCTTTCTGATCAGCTTGTTTTACTGAAACGAGGAGGTAACCGTATCGATTAGCAGCACATAAAAGCCAGGCATACACAAAGTAGCACGAGGTGATATAGATGTGGATTAAAAGCGGTTTTATGGCTCTGCACCTGATCAGGAAAAACCTTTTCAAGCCCCGCCACGCTAAAAAAGAAGTTGTCTCCTTCTTTTGGAGGCATTTTTCTTCTCCTTCTTCAAACCCGTGCCTTTTGCAAAGAAATGATGACAACACATGGCTAATTAACAACAAGGAATAATTGAACTCTGGCTCTAACTATCTACCTTTAAATCAAAGGAAGAAGGCAACCAATACTAAAATTTAATCTGTCCTCTGGGGCTGGAGACAGCTTACAGGTTCAAGTCAGATAGCAAATGTAGCTAAATGGCAGTCAGGAAAGATCATGTGACTGGGGGCTAAAAACTAATTAATCTCCATAAAGCTGTAAGTGAGGTAGGTAAGATGACTTGAAATCTGATTACATTATTGCATTTAAGGAGGGAAAATGCAGCATGTATTTTTCATGTTGATTTTAACCACCTGAGCCCTTAATGACATTTTGTACCTTGAAAGAAAACTCATATTTCATCTATATTTAAAAAGAACTACAAAGATGCTGTTGTCATCTGCACGGAATTTACAAATTTACTCTAAATAACGGTACCGTGAGTCACAGAAAGTGCTTTTCTAAACTTTTTTTTTCCCGGTGTAAGACGGAAGAAGATTACTTATAACTACGCGAGGCCGTAAAGCCGAGCATTTAACAAAAGCTGAAATAAATCTTAGAAAAAAGAATCGTTTCACTCTAGACTCCAATATAGGATGAAAAAAAAAAAGACCCTGGATTCCAGCTGCCTGCTGAAGATGCATATTTTTGCTCCTCTGATTTGTAAACAACATCCCATGCTAAATTTTGAATTAGTGGGGACACAGCACTGCTTATGATTTCTATTATTTATAAATGGCTACAAAGTGAGGAACAAACAAACAAGCAAGAAAACAAACAAAAAAGAGAATAAAAAAACTCCAGGCAGACGGGAGAGCTCAATTCAATGAATCTAGTCGGAATATGCACAGAATAGACTCACCTAACCTTAGTTTTCTTTATTTGGGGGGGAGAAAGGGGAAGAAACAGGGAATGGCAACCACATACCGAACTGAAATGAACCCTGAAGTTAATTTTTCAAGCTGTGGGCTGCTGTGCGTAACCTCTGCTGCTTCTGCAGCAGCATCCGTGTAAATATTAGAGCGCAAATCACTGCAGACACCCGAAAACTAAAAAAAAACCCAACCAAAAAACCACAACAAAACACCAAACATTAAAAAAAAAAAAAAAAAGAAAAAGCAGAGGCATTATTGGAGTCAATTACATGTTGCTGAGATTCGTTATCGGCAGCACCTGCTAACCACCGCTGGCGTGAGCAGGGGAGGGGACGGAGACAGGGACAGCTTTCTGTGATGAAAAAGTGTACTTTTAAAACGTGGCCTAATATACTTGATATATACTGCCGTACCAGTATATAGTGGCAATAAATAAACAGCATTTAAGTTAACAAGCACACGTTTATAGGTATAATAATGGCATTTTGCACTTCTGCAACACCTTTGATCCCAGAATTTCTGAGTCCTTTGCAAGGATTAATTAATTAAGCTGCAACACGCCCCTGCACCAGATGTTATTAAAATACTTTTTTATGGCTTACAAATTCTACGAAAGACATGCTTGTATTTCATGTCTTATTGTGCCTCCTATCCAAAGCAATTACTTTTTTCCTCACTTGGCAGCTGTGTGGTGGATGGGAAATGATGTCGGGGTCCTCCTGCCTGCTTGGGTTGGGAGATTCCTTTGCAGCTTTTAGCCTCTTCTTGCTGATGGGGAAATCTAGGGCTTCATGCCCTTCTGCATACCCATTCCCTTCTGCAGCTCCCCTGCTTTTGCCTGTCTTTTGCTCCTAAAGCCTCAGATTTTCCTTTTCCACCTCCTATGTTGCTTTTTTGCTATGACTGATCTGCCTGAAACACTCAGGGATTTTACAATTTGTTATTTAGAGTTCAGAAGCTGTTTTTCCCACATGGTGAAACTGTCATGTGGCTGTTAAGTGCCCTCCTCACCCTCCACCTTTTCTCTCAGGAACCAAACCACTATGCTTCTTACCACCTTTATTCCCAGTTTTGCCAGGATCCAGCAGGAATTGCTGTTCAAGTCCTACTTGCCAGTGATTTAAGGTAAAGCAATGTGATATTAAAACTTGCAGGATGTAGAAAACTCCCACGTGGAGCAACGTTTTGCCCTATAACTTATTCAGCTTAGGAGAAACCACGTAGGTGCTTGAATTGAGGATTTTATTACTGGTGGGAAGTTTCTAACATCTCTTTTTCTTTCCCCCTGCTTCCAGAAACAGACTCTCAGGTACTTAACAAGAAGCTCACAATGCTGCTGTGTGTGGATATTAATTCAAATCTCTCTACTCCACCTAATTAATTCCTTACTGAAATTGGTTGCGTCTGCTGGTCATCAGTGAAATTTGAGTAAAATTTGGCCAATTAATTCAATTATTTGGCAATATAACCGCACACATCCATAGACCACCTCACTTCACACACGCTACTTCCTAGAAAACACACTTGGAAATGTGCTCAGATAGTTTTAATGTGTCACTAAATATCTTCCAACAAACACCTTGGGCTGGTCTTCTCTTGACCTATCTATATTTTATCAGAAAAATAAAATAGCTTTTCTAAAACTATCCAGATCACTTTGGGTTTTTTTCTCCTTTTACAGGACTTTTGAGGAGAGTGACTTTTATAGGTAGTGTGGATGTGTCGGAAAATTAACTTTACCCTTAAGTAGCAGCAACAGCAAGTTCTCAGTTGTGTGCCATGGGCATCCAAATTCCTAAAAGCACCAGGAGATGGACCTCTTTGAGACCCACCAGCCACAAAACCTCCGGTGACAAAATAACTGTCCCCAGAGGGATAGGTTCTAGGGACTGTGGCCACGGGTGGTTTGGTGACAAATGTACCCAACTATCTGGGACATTTTTCTTGTGCCACTGACAAAGTTGTAGGCTCTCCCCAAGCAGATAGCTTTTGATGTTTCCTTACTGGTATAATTTTTCTCACGGTGGTCGGCCCAGTCTCAGAGTTTACTTTATCTGAACTGCGTTTTTTGCTGTCGTAAGAATGGCTCACCAGAAACCAATTTTAGGTTTCCTGTATTATCCTCCAGACGTTGAGCATGAACCACGTCACCACTTGTGCTTTTAACAGATGTGCTGCTTCTCGGTAGCTGCAGCACTCCTTTAGGCTCGGTATTTCCTCTCTCGCTGTACTCACTCGTTCAGACCGTCTGACCAACGGGCACACATAACTCAGCTTCAAAACATGAGTTTGTTTTGCTTTTCTATAGCGCTGTGCCATAATATTTTGTCACCCAGGGTCTTGTGCCAACTGCTTTCGGGAAGCCGGCTGCTGACCAGTGTTGAGCGGAACCTGTTCCTTAAAAAGGTACTTCTCTGGATTGTTTCGTTTTAAGGAACTGAGTTTGTTCCTTTTATGGTGGAAGGAGAGGGAATCCCCAGGCCAAACTTCAGATTGCTGACTTAATTCTCCACCTACTCAGCTGCAGTTGTGCCCCAACACAAGCAAGATTCCCACAGACTTCAAGGACATTGTGTCTTCCATGTGCTTACAGGCAGAACCTACCACAAAAGTAATTCTTTGCTGTGAGGGTGGTGAGGCACTGGAACAGGTTGCCCAGAGAAGTTGTGGATGCCCCATCCCTGGAAGTGTTCAAGGCCAGGCTGGATGGGGCTTTGAGCAACCTGCTCTAGGGAGAGGTGTCCCATGGCAGGGGGGTTGGAACTTGATGATCTTTAAGGTCCCTTCCAACTCTAACCATTCTATTATTTTCCACAGATAAAGAAGATCCTTGACAAGTAAATCATGATCTTACCTTTTTCAGGTCGCTTGGATAACGTAGCTAAGTCCAGCTGGGCTGAAAACAGTGTTTGTACCATACAGGTGTTGATACCACAGCTCAGCAGTCTTAAATATTCAATTAAGCTAAGGTACTGCACAATCAAAATACCTTGACTTAATTTAGGTTACATCTGAAAAGATGTTATTGAAGATGCCAAGAGGTAGCTTTCTAATATTTTCCTTCTGTCTTCTCATAAATCTACAATTTCTGCTCATAAGTTTTGAAAGCATATAGAAATTCAACTTTTTTTTTTCTATTTAGATAGAAAGATAATATTGTCATCAAAGGATCGGCTCTTGGACTGCACAGTCCTTAGTTTTATATACTTGAGGCAAAACATTAGATACAAATCTATCTGAAGGCTCTTTAATAAGAAAGATGGCAAGTAAATTCTGGTTTAATATAAAAGCCAATTCAACTATTAATCATGATTACAGATAATTCCCAATGTGGCATGATATCATTTAATTTCCAAAAAAACCAGGGGAAGTGACAGCAGACATTTTTTTGAAACCATGCCATGTAATAATATCATGCAAAAGAAAGCCTCTATAACCTATTCCGTGCACAGGTCATAAATTATCAATCAGACACGTAGATCCCATTTAATATTTTAAAGTCTCGTTTTCTATGTTCCTTTTTTTTCTTTTTTTTTTTTTTTCTTTCTCCTTGTTCATGCTTTGTCTTAACAAATACGCTTGGCCATAATGAAAATAAACCTGCTGAAGTCTCTGTGGCCTGAGACAAGCTATAACACATTTCTGCACCACGGGGTGGGCTCATGGGATACCTACTGAGAAAATGCAGCCCCCTCCGCGCATGCCCAGACTATTAAAATGAATTGACATGTTAATGCTGACAGGAAAAGAGCACAAGAGAGCTTGCTAAATTACTGCTCAGTCAGGCACTAGGAATTCCTGAGTGGCTAACTCCTGAGCAAAACCTGCAGCAAGGAGACGAGGAGGAGAAGGGAGGAGGGGGGGGCGAGGGGAAGAGAGGAAGGAAGGAGAANAGGGAGAAGGAGGGGAAAAAAGAAGGGGGGGGGAAAAAAAAAGAGAAGGAAAAGTGGGTGAAAAAAGAAACTTTATTGTCAAATGCAACAAAACAAGCAAACAGTAAGGGGTTGTCATGTTAGTAGTGCACCTACTCATAAATCATATGGATTTTAATCATACCTGCCACCTCAGCCTGCTTCTCCCCTGAGAAATTGTTTTCTTTTTGCTCCCTCCTTCACTCGCTTTCAATTATCTGGAAGCTGTTTCTCGTGTTTATTTATTTATCTAAAGTTCACATACAGTATGCATGCACAAATTTCCTCTGGGGGACTGAGACTAGGCAGATCATACAAGGATGCGGTGGAGCGTAGCAGCTAACAGCTCAGATGAATGTACTCAGTCTCAGAAAACCTGCTTTGGACCACGGTGACAAGAGAAGGGGAGGACAGAAAGTAATTAGTGTGTGTACAATGATGGATTATGGCTTAATATTCAGGCATTTCACCTTTTGACTGGTATAGGTAGGCCCACAAGATGACAAACAAAGTCCACATTCTTGCCAAAGAGAGAGAAAGAAAAAAAAAGAAATAGAAGAAAAAGGGGGGAAAACCAAAAACCACGCAGAGTTTTCATTCTTTTAGCCTCTGTTCAGTGGTTAAATTGCCATTAGTTGTTTTAGTTGTATTTCCGACCTTTCATAGTTTGGAAAACCCCATATAAATGCATATCCAGATATATATGAGAAACCTGAGGGACAGCTGCTTGGCAAATTTCTGACAAGCTGGCATAATATTGTTTTTATGTCTCACAGCTTCTATATGTAACTTTAGTAGTAAAGTGCAACCCAGCCTCTCAAATTTTAAGGGGAGAGTGAACTGCCGGTGACCTTTTCTCAGCTCTGGGAGGTGAACGTGTAGCACAGATCCATCACGACATGAAGATCTTACAGACAACTTTAAAAAAAAAAGAGAAAAAAAAAAAAGGGAAAAAAAAAATAGACCATCATTTTCCTAAGCCAGGTTGAAGGAAAAATAGATGAGGAGAGTTCAATAAGGAGTTACAGCTACAGGTTAAATAGAGTTTTAACTCCAAAAATGAGTTCAGAGCAGGTTTCAAGCTGAAGCTCGGCATGTGTGTATTAGGTCTAAGGCAGTATTTTTTTTAGGGATGTTTGAATCTATATTTGCTATGCAGGGTATTGCTCAATTAAAGGAACATCTAGACAGCTCTCCCATTTGGAACACTTGTAGAAATTAAATGGATCACATGCCGTTTGACATTTTGCAAAATAAAAGAATAATTGGGGCACCGTATTGTTTTTGCCTTTTAAAGAGAATATTCAAACTCACCCTGTGAAGCTTAGCTGGAACCAGAATCTGGAATTTGGGTCCAGATTTCTTCCCCCCACTGCTTTCTCAGAAAACTAATGATGCTACAGTTAACTCTTTCACCACCACACACTTTTCCTTGGACATTTGATGCACGGCTAGCCCGATATTTTGAACTACTGAGAACTTATCTAGTCAAATTTATATGAGGGGAAATAGTTATCTGGTATATTATCAAGATCAGCCTGGATAGGGCTTTGAGCAACCTGGTCTGGTGGGATATGTCCCTGCCCATGGCAAGGGGGTTGGAATTAGATAATCTTTGAGATCCCTTCTAACCCAAACTGTTCTATGATTCTTCAGTTCAAAATTTTTTCTCTGACAGCCATGACCTGGTTATGAGACAAGTCCTGTGCTTCATGTTCTTTGAACAAAGACTTTCTAGAGGAGTGCTGCCAAGGTGAAGTGGAGCATGAAGGTTGGTTTCTTGGAACCTCCAGCTTGCCCTCCAAAAACCGCAGAGCCCACAAGCTCTCATACCATCTCTACACCTGCACATGCTGCCAAACCCAAACACACAAAAACCATCAGATCAAGGGGCTTCTGGTGTCCTGAGGGACTCCAGTCCCTTCATATAAAGCAAGAGCATGCCCTGGTCAAAGCATATCATTCACCGGATGAGGAGTCACAAACGTAGAAGTACGTGCCGTCTTTTAAAGGTGTTAACAGTCTCATTAAATATCACATAAGCTGAAAATTAAGCATGAAAATATACTTTTTCTCACATTCTCTACAGTTGAGCCTGGAACAAAATCCCAGAGATTCCCAACCCAAGTTCGAAAGCAATCTTGAATCATCACTTTCCACATAATTGTTCTGAAAGAAATCCAAGGAGATATCCCTTCCTCTGATTTCATGGACACTGCCAGAGGCTGCAATGCCATTGAGGGACCTTCACTCCAACCTACCCTAGACCTTTAGGACAGTCACTGTTGTATGCCTGTACATTCTTGAAGGGTTCATGTGCTCCATAGGGTCCACTGAAGACTCTAAAACACAAAAAAATCCTACATCCCTGAAGACACAAAGCTCCATAGTTCCATGGGAGCGTTTTTACCTGACCTGCATCATACTTACGGCCTGGCAAGGAGCCTATTTCCCCCCATCTCTCTGAGCTACCTGAACCAGATCACATCACGGGTGGTTTCCTGTGATCACAAGTTGGTTTTGAAAAACCATGTCTGCTTTCTGCCTGCAGCTTCTTCCACCTGAAGATCAAAGCCATAAATTGTGTACAGCTCACTCCTCTGAAATGCCAGCTTCCTTGGTATAAATGACATATTGCACATTTGGTATAACTTTCATTTCATTTTGTATTTTAATTTGCAATCTCAGCTATCAAAGAGAACCAAACTGACAAAAGCCAGCTTGTAAACCCATTCAAGTGGAGTTTTCAATGGTTTACATAAATCAAGCCATAATCTACTTTATTTAAATCTCCGAGTGTGTGAAAGGCTGCAGTTTGTCAGAGTAAGATAAAATGCATAGATTTTAATGAGAATATAGAAGAGTAACATGAAGCAACATTAAACAGTACACAGCAGCGGGACATAAACAGACTCATGTCTCTGCTGTTTGCCACCAGTTGTAGCTAACCCTTTTGGTGTAGTTGTCCACTGCAGGGGTAGATGTTGGTCTGAAGGATAGGAATAACTTGCAAAAGAAAGCCCCCCAAAATTATTTGGGACTTACCTCCACACGACACATGCTTCTCCAACCTGATCATTATTTTTCTGTATGTTCTTCTACCAGCTAGGGCTCCAAATGGGGAACATCAGAATTTTTCTTGCTGTTTTATCATCTAGGACCTATAAGGGATTGTAAATTGTTCCTTCCTTATCAGTCACCCAAATCTTTGCAGAAGGAGCGTCTCCAGCAAATGGTCCAGGTAGCAATCAAATAAGGCATGAGACTTTTATGAGGGAAATGGATCTAGCCACAATAAAAACACCTTACTCTTGGATTCTTGCTACTCAGATGGCAGGAATTAATGCCAAAGTTTTGACAGAGCTTCAATTCAAACAAACAAACAAACAATCAGACAGACAAAACAAACAAACACACACAATCAAACAAAATCCCTAAGCTCTTTAGTTAGCTTCGGTTTCTCCCAACCTTGCAGTAATGCGAGTTTTCCTTATGTGGTTGGGGGGAAAAATGAATAGTTACCATGGAAATTGCCACAAATCTTTTTATTTCAGCCTCCTCCAAGCTACAGAGCACGTTTATGAAGACACACATAGAATCCACTCATCATTAAAGCCGGCGATGAGAACTTAGGCAGCAATCTAACTAGGGTGTTTTCCCCAAGTTTTACAGCGTATTTCACAATAATTTGCTCTGCTCTCCTTCTCGTTACAAAGGCGATATTAGAATGATAATGACTTACATGCTCTGTCATACTATACCGCTCTGACCTTTTCAGTATGCTGCCTTTCCAGAGCTTGACAAGGCCACCTCTTCCACACACGTTAACATGGCAGAAAACTGGGAAAGGGAAAAGAAGAAGAAGAAGCGGATGACAGCAATAGACATTCTGCCAAATTCTTTTAAGCTTTAAATAACCTTACTTTGTCTCATCCTTTTTTCTTTTTTTTTTCTTTCTTATTTTTGTGTGTGTATTTAAACAGATTTCCTGCCTTGCCCCCAGCACTTTGTGTCCCTGGATTTGCACGGGTCATCCAGAGCAATGACTTATCTGCAGTAGGTGCATCACAAAGCAAGAGGTCTACACCCACATTCTGCTACTTGGGAATCAGTTTGGCCCTTTGAATTATTCACCACCCCAGGAATAAAATCCAAATTTGGTCCCAGATGACCAGACCTCTTTTTTCTCGGTGTGTCTGACCCTTTTTTAGTGTGTATTGTAGACACCAGGCCTGTCCCCTTAGTCACACACGGCGTTAACTTTTGAGGGGTAGGAAATTTTCTTCAGCTACTCTCCCTGCTGCAAATTCCCCCTGGGAATAATCAGGGGAGGAAAGGAAGGTCCACATCACAGCACTGGTACACAACCCACTGTACAAGTAAGGAGTCATAGGAGGCCGTGCTCGTTCCTCCTGCTCCATCGTTTGCTTGAGCATAAAGAGCCAGAGGAAGGTCTAAAAGAGAGTCATTTCCAACCCTCTTTCCCCTCATGTACCTTTTTTTCAATGGAACAAAGCCATATCATTCCTTAAAATGAGTGAAGAGCCTCTCAAACCGCCAGAAACCTTGTGATGAGAGAACAGTCACAGGGATGCTCCAGTGTGCACAGTGGATGGGTCTCCTTCCCTCCTCGGCTGGTCATTCCCCACCGCAGCCTTTAGATGTGCAGCACTGGATGCATCCCAGGGATGGCACTAATCTCCAGTTTTTGTGATTCAAAGGGAGTCCTCAGCCTCCTTTTTCATATCAGCATTCATTCTGAGCTCCCTCGGACACTCCCCTGTTATAGCAACTCCCTACCCTCCTACATCTGACCGAGATGGGGACCAAGAAGGCTTTCAACCTTTCATATCTCCATCTCACATCTCTCCAGTATTACTGGCAGATTTTTATGACCCATACACACTTAAGACTGACTTTTTTTCTCTTTTCCCCCCCCTTCAATTTCTCTGAAATAGGCTGCACTGTGCATTAGATCTGCAACATCACACTCCTCAATTCCCCTGCTTCAATGAGAAACAGGGGCTTCCACCGCTTTCCTGTGGGATCTTATATCCCATGGCTCGGAAAGTGCTTCACAAAATACCCTAAATTTGGGGACTGAAGAGTTAATGATCTCTGAGCCTTCTGCTTGAGGATTATTTAGCACACCAGGTGCCTGCTGCGCTCTCACTGGCGAGGAGAGCCTGGGAACAGGGATGAATCATGGCTGCAGCTGCACGAGAGAGGGGTCTGGAAGCTGGTGAGGGAGCTGGTGAGACAATCGCGATCTCCCTGGGACCTTCTTCTCCTGCTTACGCAAACACCGAGCGCGTGGCCAAGCAAACCCGAGTGGACCCTCGGCCATCCACCTTCTGACCACGCTGGGCTAACATCGCTGAGCTCCAAGGGTCTCATCTTCCTGGGGAACACCACGCTCCTCACAGCCTAACGGCCCTCACATACATACAGATGCTTATCACCGTCTTTTACACGTTGCTTGTAAAGCTGCTGTGCTCAAGTAGGAAGAGTTTCTGTGGCTGTAGGGAGGTATAATGTTTCGCTACGGCTTTCAGTTCCTCTTATCCTCACAAAAGAGTCAATCCCTCCAGCTCCTATTGCTCGTCTTCAGACTCCTCCAAGCGCACCTTTCTCTCCCTTCGGGCTGGTTTGGTTTTGTGGAGGTTTTTTTCCTAGAAAAAAATACATAAAGACTTAACTTGATACAATAAATAATGCCTTTCTGAATTTTCATTTTACATAAGAGCACAAAAAGAAAGGAGGGAATGTGTCACACACAAAGATACAGGGGAGATCCTTGTCTTCAAGTGGCAGCAGGGAGTAGAACAGCCAAAAGGTGATAGCAAGGAGCCAGGGGTCTTTCTTAGATATCAACCTCAGGCACAAGGAGCTTGAGAGAGAGAAATAAACCTGAACTGTCCCAGGGCAGTGAAACTTCAGGTTATGTTTTAATCAGGATTCGCTATTTCAGAGTCAGCTAAAAGCTATCCTCAGATCCAGTCTGGTATGGTTTTATTTGTGTAATAGATGACGTACACCACAAATACGTCTGTAGGGTTTCGGTCAACTTGTCAATGAAAATAGATTTTTCTGAAAGAAAGTATTAAAAGGGGAACTGAGATGGGAAAAACATTGTGCCACTCGCAGAGAGAGAAGTTTTTTAACCCATCTGGGCTCTTCTCCTGTGCTTAACTGTAACAGAGAAATCCATAGTGATAACCCCTCTCTCTCTCTCTCTCTAAAGCATGTTCTTACTGAAATAAATATGTTTTCTCCAGTACCCACCTCCCCTGTCCCACAGAGGCTAAATACATTACATACAATGAAGACAACACCTATCTCCCTTGCAACAAGTGGTGCCATAAAAGAGCATCTTTACCTGCAGCTCCCTTGCCCTGTAGGTAATAAAAATGATTTCACATCAGTCCATCGGGTATGTGGGGAGGGAAACTATAACACTTCACCTCCTTTCTTTTCCATCCCTTCCCCAGCTTATGAAGCAAACAAAAATTAATAACAAAAAATTAAAATAAAATAATTATTAAAAAAAAAAGATAGAAACAAACACTTACTCCACTCCAGAGGTTGAAAGAGCAGAAAAGGTCATGGCAATGCGATGGCACAAGTCCCCTGGGACAATCAGTTCATGCAAAAGACTATCCTACTCTTCCCAAGTGTGGCTGGATGACGTTTGCAGACAGCCTTCTTTTCCACCCCAGAAAGTTATCACTACCTTCCCACTACCCCCACAACGGGTGCTGCTGTGTCATCATCAGGTTTTCCCATTCAGCAGAAATGAGGTCCTCCCTACAGCACTGGTCCAGCTGGAATGAATTGGGCATTCATGGTACCATCCTAAAGCGGTCCCCAAGTGACTCTTACTACCCTGTATCCCATATCCAACTAGTTTCCCTTCCCTGGTCTCTGCTTCATGAGTTTCTTTTCACTTTCCTCAGTGTTTACTGTACTTTGAACAGTTCTGTGGCTACCATCCATAGGAGGACCATGGGAACTGGCAGGCAATGAATGACTGGCATGCAAAAGGGGTTTGGGGGGGGGTGTGTGTTATTTTTTTTCTTCTTCTTCTACTTCTTCTTGAACACAACTTTGGCGAGCCATCAGATGAAAAAAAAACCTAAAAAAATAATCTATTCTTCTGCCAACTCCTGCCCAGTGCCAGTGTCAGGCTATTTAAAGCTCTCTGAGAAGTAGTTTGGGGGAAGGTAGCATCAAAGCCGCATCGAGCTGCATCTTTTCCCTCCGTACCAAAAGAAAAAAAAAATAAAATAAAATAAAAAATAACCAACCCAGAAGATGCCGATCTCTCTTTTCTACCCAGGCTTGACTTAAGTTAAACATCCAAGCCTCTGACATGAATGTACACTGTAGGAATCCGTAATAAGGTACTGCAGTTAAAACTAGCAACTGCATTTTCGATGCGAGAGCATAATCCTCATTGTTACTGGGGAGTCTGGATCTTGCCACAACAGAGGAGGTGGGTTGTTTTTTTTGTTATATTACATGCCTACCAACCAAGTCCTTTTCTTTTATAGCTCCCTATGGTAGGGAAAGGAGAAAGAGTGGATTTAAGTTTCCAGGGAGCTGTCAGCCTTTGTAATAAGGTACATGGCTCACTGCTAGTTCACAAAGGGGGTTAGCACTAGAACCGCGGTGAACTATTCATCCTGCCAGCGAGCTCAGGTGAACACGGCACTCGGAGCCAAACGGGAACGCTCAGCCCCATTCACCCGGTAGCTATATAATGTACCACAAGCTGAAAACTGTTCATTGAGCCAGCAGGGAAATTCAGACGTTTAGCAAGTCGCTGGAACCAAAGGCGGCTGTGATGGATGGTAATATCCAGAGCTCGGGAACTGGGTAGCGATGCTGGGTTGAGCACAACCAGGGAGAGCATCGTTTTCGAGATCAGTGAGCAAGGCTGGGAGTCACGGAGGAAGAAGCTGAGGTGTTCCTCCTCTCCTCCTCCCTGGGAAACTGCGAGCAAGAAGAGATGGATTTGATTTATTTCCCATTGTCAGCTACGGGGAAAGGAGCAAAACTAAGAGCAGAATACACAAACAAAACAAAAAGACTTAACTCTAGGAGGAAAAAGGCCTTTTCCCAGGGGAGAAATGTGATACTCCCCAGCTTGCCCACTATCAGCACTCTGAGACCCGCTCCCAGCTGCTCCGCATTCTTCAGTTTCATCACTCAAATGGGAATTACAGGAGAGCGTTAGCGCTGGCCACGCTGCTCCTGCTGCTCTTCTGGTGCTGCCCGTCAAAGCGATGCCCAACCATCACCAGAACCACACAACCTTGAGAGGTCAGCACCTACCCTGGTGGCAGCAGACGGAGAGATGTGGAGACCCGGGTCCTAGAGGGCACAAAGCAAAACTTGATTTTTCTTGCAAGATGAAATGGTGTCCAAAAAATGGACAAATAAGTAGTTTTAACAGTTTTTCCCCCTTGAGCTTTTGTGTGCGGGTGAGGAGCAGACTCATCAGAAGCCCTCTGATCCGCCTCAGGAACCCTGAAGGAACAGGGAGGAGAATTTGGCCTGTCCACTGCAGCCCATCAAAACCTTTCCTGTTGAGGTTCCCCTGGTTCCTCTTGATGCCTCTGCTTCCTTTAACAGCTCTGAATTGAGCATTAAAAATATAAAGGCTTATATATATCAGTAGTTTAGAGAAAATGTAGCACTCTAGCCTGTATTTTGATAATATTTGTCACTTGAGATCAACTTCTTATTTGGGGAAACTGAGGCACGGTTACTTCAAGAGGCTTACAAAAGAAAAAGGATGGATCACTGGCTATCCATAGAGGGAATTTGACAGGAGGTGATGATGATATTCCCCATTTCCAGCCAAACACAGTCTAACCCAACCACACACTGCCCAGAGCCACCGCATTCCTCAGTACTATTCATGCAGGTGTGAGCTCCCAGCACAAGAGCAACTACTGCTCGTACAAGCACTGGAACCTGCCAAAGCTCTGTCTGAACCTTCTCCTCACTTGCTGATCTTAAGGCTTTCCTCCAGGATTGAGAAAAGCATCCCTGCAGCTTGAGCATCACCTCTTTGGTGACTCTTTGGTCTTCCCAGAGATCCCAGGTCCCTGGAGAGGGGTGGCAATGATTTGGCTGCCGCTGCCTCTCATCGCCACTTGACCTTCCTGCTTCTTTGCTCTCACGGTTGTCCATCGGCTGCCAGCTCACAGGCAGCACTTAGCAGAAAGGGTAGAGCAAGGAAATCAGAGTTCACAGGGAGTAGGGGAGCCACGGTTCCGATTCCAGCTCCGAGCCTCGGCTCTGGAGTGGGATTTACATAATAATTAACTCCGGGATTCTTGGACAAGTTGCTTTTTGTGGAACAACTGCAGATGATTCCCCTGTACACCCTTAAAAATCTGTCTGGCTAACGAATCCAAAAATCAAACACCTGTGTGTCAGCACGAACAGCTGTACACTTGCCACCGCTCCTCTCGCTGCAGAAGATGCCACATGCCAGTTGCTTTACTTAGAGCGTGTGGGGAGGCCAATCCATTAGAGAGAGAACACAGCATAATTAAGAAGCAACATGCTTTCTCCTTCCTGCTGCCCTAATTTTTTTATTTGTTTTCCATTTTTGCCCACCTCCACACACACGCACACCTCCCCCTTCATCCTCTACTTACTGTTTAAACAACTCCATCAACTTTATTATGCTGATTTTCAGGCTTGCAGCGCTGGTGAACTTGGGAGGCAGGGTCTGTTTTCCCAAGTTCTCACAGCACTCATCAGCTGGCGTGTTAGGGTAGAGAAGCTTCCAGTCGAACTACATTTTTGTCTTTCTTTTCTTTTTTTTTTGCCTTCCCTGAGAAATATCCTCAATAAGAAAGATCTCCTTGGAATAAATAACGGGAGACGCGAAGAGTGCAGAATCTAAACAGGCGCATTCCGCACACTGTACGACGGCAACAAATGATTACATCCACCCCGAAACATCCACAGACGGTCATGTTTGTTTTCATTGCATTCCAGATATCAGTTGCAATCAGTCTATATATATTTCTTTCTCTCTCTTGCGTGTGTCTGTGTGTGTCTGTGTTCCCTTTCTATACAGAACAAAAGGAACAGTTTGCCGAACCACATTTTTATCTTCCAAACCTGCACTCAGTGCCATGCACGCTGTGTATGAAAATGCAAGCTAAAAAGGGGGATTTTCAAATCAAGCAAAATGTCTCAGGGTCCGTGTGGTGCCATAATGGGAATTTATCTTCGTATGAATAATTTGCACTAGTATTTCTAATTTGGCAAGCAAAGAGTGCAGCATAGCTCCACAAGCCATAGTACCTTTGTGCTCTTAATCCTCCAGGGGCTACCTATACTTGTCTTTCTGTACATTGGATCACTGCTAGTGGAGGTCTGAAAAGCATCTCCAGCAATCTTTAATTCATGTGATTAAAAATTCAAAAGAAGCCCTTGTACCAGCTGTTAAACTATGTTAGTAAGCTGTAATTCAGAGTTCAAATCCCAGCAAATTGAAGGTTAGGTTAACAGGATCATTCAGTGGAACTGCATTATATCGTAGCAACTAGAACAGTAGGTGGACTGTTTTATACATGCTCATTTGCAGAAGATAAACTAAGGATGAGCAAACTCATAGCACTGCAAAAAAACCTTGCCTTGGATTTATTCCCCCCCCCTTTCTCTTTCTGTGGCATGGTGGGGTGTTTTTTTTAGAGCCTGGCAGATGAAACCAACTGTGGGTTTTGTTTAATCTTTGCACAGATAGAAGCAGAATAAAATCAGCATGAAGTGTTTTGTTTAAGATTATCTGGAATCTGAGAAATGTGTTTTTCATCTCTGAGACTAATTAGTTTAAATATAACAAAGGTGAAATGAGTTTGATGGTCTTAAGTCCCTGTTCATTCTCCTTCAGTAAATAGAGAGAAAATACATGAGAAAAAAAAAAAAATCACCCTTATTTAGCACAGTTTGATATGATTATTCTTTGCTCAGGCTGGTCCCAAGATAAACTTCCAGGAAGTCTGGAAGAATCAACCTTAAGTGCAAGTAAGGCTAAAAAGCATTACCTATGATTACAATTATTGTTTTTTATTAGCACTACAATAGTCATTAGTCTTCAGCTGAGAGCGAAATGCTGTTGTGGGAAGCTCTGCATCTAAAAAGTGACAGTATTTGCTCTCCAGCGCTTGCAAGCCTCTGCAGCTTTACAGAGCTTGCAGGGAGAAGGTGAGAAACAGGATGTAATATCATCTTTAGTTTGCAGATGGGGAATTATGGCACAAAGTGTCTTTCCCAAAACCACACAGGAAGCATGCAGAGCTAGAAGCTGAATTCTGATCTCCTGAAGGCTTTAACCAAAATACCATCCTTCCTGTCTATTGAAAGACTCCCACTTATTATGTTATAGGCTGTAAAGCAGACCTTTAGCAAGCCCAAATTCTGAAACTAGGTGTGTTCCTATGCCTATGGTTCACACCAAAAAAAATATTAGTCCATATAAAATGTCCTGATAAAGTCTTTACACTCATATTTCTGATAAGGTGGGCTTTGAGCAGTAGAGGGAAACTCTGAAAAAGGAAAACAAGCTGGTGGGAAAGGCTAGATAAGATTATTAGCTTGCTCAAGATGGCAACAGAGATAGGGGCAAATGGCCTGGTGGGGTTACTGGTATGGCAATACTGGGGCAATGACATTTCCCAGTAAGAGCAGTTGAGAAAACTACGTCTTTCAAATTCAGAAGAAAATACACCAACTGAGAAAAAGTGCTGAGGATGAGTGTGTCAGGGATTCTGGTAGAGGGAAACTTGGGTTGAAGAAACAGGTGAAGAGAAGCTTGGTAGAAAAAAGTAGAAGGCTTTTAGAGTTACAGCCCTCTTGCCAAAGCACAGGAGTTTTGGCATGAATAACAAAGGAATACAGAGAGGAATTTTGCCTCCTTGCTGTTGGCAAGATACCAACTAGCAGAAGCCCTAACATACTTTATATGCTCTCCTTCCAGTGATGTACTCACAGGTTTGAGGACAGAAGACATCCATTTATGCATCTTTTGGCTGTGACACCTGTAAACTACTTTCATGGCTTATTTCACTGCAATGTTCCTTCTTATTTCCCACCTGAGACAGCACTTCTCCTGAAGCAACTAGAAATCCTAGCCATTCTTCCCAATTAAGGTTTTCAAATAAACCTGAAAAAAAAAAAAGAAAAAGAAAGAAAGAAAAGGAAATTGTGTGTGACCAGCACATGTTTGCCTGTATGTAAATGATGTGTGGTTGGTTCCTACCATTAAAACCCTCCATTGACAAATCACTCCCACTGAGGGTCAGATGTCATGTCTATACACATGGCACTCCCAAAACACTTTTAATGCTGCATCAAATCCAGTGTTTAAAAATAACTTTCGCTAACCAAGGGCTGAGTAAAACTTGTGAAGGACTTGGCCTCGTAATTTAGAGTCATCATCATCAACAAGCTTTCACTTGGATAGCACCTTTCATTCAAAGATCTCAGAACACTTAATTTAATTAAGCCTTTCAACAATGCCATAATGCAGCCAAATGTTATAATAACTGCTTGTAGAGGTTTGAATCTGAGACAAAGAGAGGTTAAATGAGTCTCCCAAGGTCCCAGAACGAATTAATAACATCTCCAAGAAGAGGCTGCAAAGCCAGACCCGTAGCCCTCTCCCCCACCACGAGCCACGCTCCTTCCCTCCTCTTCCACCCCAACACAGGGACACGGGTGGGTTTTTCTGTGCCTGCTGGGTTGTACTGGGAATGTTGCTGGTCCCCTCTCAGCTTCCAGGAACTCTGGTAACAGTCTGCGTGAAAAACAAGCAGTGATTTCTCAGCAGGTCTAACTGCACCCTGTAAAAGAAGGAGGTAACAGCAATGTCTTCCCTCTCCCCCTCCCCAGAACAAGATGAGAAGAGGTCTCACGGTGCTTTCCTCCACACCACCACTTCCTCCGGGTTATCTTGGGAAGTGAGGTGGGGTTTTTTTGCTCTTTTCCCACAGCTAGGATCTGTGAGATCTTTTACAGTGCGTTAGTGGTCTATTTTATAATCCGTGTCATCCAAAAGGCTAACGCCGGGAGAGCACGCAGTCACCTTAGACCCGGCTTGGGGAATTGCTTCAGCCTGGAGGGAGGAACATCTTGTCCTCGTACCGGCACAATACGCTGTACTCTGACTTTTTTTTTTTTTTTTCTAGGAGGTCCCCTCGCATTCAAACGCTGCCTCATCCCGATTCCCTTAGCCTGGGAGATCTGAGGAGCATACAGGCTGCAGTGGTATGGCTCCAGGCCATACAGCACACACTAAGCATTACCATATGTCACAGAGGCAGCTAGACAAAATCTTCCCTGAAATGCGAAGAGGAGCGCTGGATACACGCGAAAACTTCGCTAGTTTAAGACCAAACAGCAAAGATTTTGTAAAACAAAACCGGTTTACTGCTGAGCATCAGCAGCTGCTTTCAAATTTACAAATACATTTACGTTCTACAGAACATAAATGAGAAGCAATTGATTTCCTAAGCTGGCTGCCAAGACCTGAGCTGGGGATTTGGTGGGTTTTTTTTTTATTTTTTCCCAGGCGTTGTTGCAGGGTTTTGAGCACCGTGACCCGCAGGTGGAATGACCACTGGAGCACTGGGGTCTGCAGCTCTCACCCCACTGCAAAAGGAGAGCTGGATCTCATTGATATGACCTGCCCTGGGCTCTGCAGGAAGGATTTGGTCTTTATTCCACCCTGACAGAGAGGAGCTCCAAGATTAAATATTTGGCCCTTTTGTTCTGGGGACTGGCCCAAGGGAGGATGCACCGGGACTGGAGGAGGTGCATCACATGCAGGGCACGTGGTGTCTCATCAGAAAAGCCACATCCCATATTCTTCCAACTCCATAATCTCAGGAACACAAATATTTAATGTCCATCCCAGCCCCAGATTTATAAAAGGCCATCTGTTAACTGCTTTCACTGCTTCCCAATTAAACCATCTTCATGGCGGGATTGGTGCCACTCATGACTGACATGATACCTTCAATTTGGGGATAAGATAGATATTTGGACTAATTTCCTTGTGGAAAAGCCCTGTATAGTTGAACAGCGTTGAAAACAAGTGGGGCTGGAGAATTGTAAACAGGGTCTGCATTCCTGATGGTACCCAATTTCATTGGTACCATCAAACTAAAGCACAAGTCCCCGGGAATTGTATGATGTTTAAAGTGTTGACTTTTCGTTTTGAAAACCAGCCCCTGGTCCTTATTATGGAGAAGTTAAAAATGCAAGGTTTAAGGCTGAAAAATAAAAAGGCAAAGAACAATTCCAATTGTATTTTTCAAATCTAATTATTTTAAGCATGATTTTGGAATGTTGGGAGCTGAATGCAGCAACGTAAATGACACACAAATACCCACAAAAAAAAAGACAATTATGTGGATTTAACTTACCTTGCGATGATTTAAGTTTATCTATGTTAATTAAACGCATTAAAATAATATATGACTGTCAATACATGAAACAGCATTAGAATATAATAACTGTTTTTCTCTTAAAGGTTAAATGGGCTCGATTCTTTGCCTGTGCAAATGAGTGTCATCACGTTGCATTAATTGCCATCATCTTGCTTGTTCACATTTCTAAAAAAATGCAAATCTGGGCACTTCTAGCACATGGATTTTGCTTTGAGATCCTTCCTGTGAAAGACCTTGGTCATGACACAAGCCAGGCAGGTAGAGCAGAGCCTGCAGGTGGACCTTGAGTACTACACACCACATGGCTCAGCTTACAGGTTCCATGGAAGGCTCCAGGCTCGGCAGATATTTTCCTCCAGCAATTGTTCATAGTCTTTACAGCCCATAAGGAAACTTGCATTTTAACTTTATTTTAATGAGCTGGAATCCACCGTCCTAATTGGTGCACACACCTTGTGTTTTTAGTTACAAGATAAACAATTTACTCCCAGATCAAGGAAACATTGGTTCAGATTTTATTAGGCTCCCAAATATGTACGATAAACCCAGCCCCTCTTTTTGTTGTGACAGCTACGGTAAAATAAACTCTCCCGGTGCATTCTGCAGTGACCAAGCCGAGTTCTTTGTCTCAGCCCATGGAAAACGCCTCCTGCTCTCCACCCACAGGTCCCCACCACTTCTCATCCCACCAGCACAAAGGACTTGGCAAAAATACCACCTCGGCTCCTACAGGTGTGACATTTTTTGCTTTCCTCCTCCTCAGCGAGCAGTAACAGTGCTATTGGACTAAAATAATATATCTAAAAACAATGTGCTGGCATGGCTGAGAACATACATATAAGGCCACTGAGGTCCACACGGCAAGGATTGCACAATAACCCATTAAAATAAACATTTGCAACCACAGATAGCTGGACTCAAATCCCTGCTCTGATACAAATAACATCTGGACAACTTTTGTATGCATCTTCCAGCATAAAACACCCTGGAGAAAAAATAGAAGGCAAGCTAAAAGACAAAGGACCACTAAAGATTTTATTATGCTATGGGTGTGGTGCCATAAATTTGAGGGGATTCAGGCAGGAGTTGCCAAGCTTGAATTTGAACAGCATGTTGTTTTTAAAAGTTGTAACATTAGTGACGAACAAGTCAGTATTCTTACATAATTAATCCAGTGTGAAATAGAGTGACTGGAAGACATCCAGTGGTTTAAAAATAACTCAATCATTTATAAGTTCCACAGTACTATAGGATTTAACATTAAGGCACAGGAAGTGAAGGCATCTTGGTACGGAGCATGCTGTTTTAATTCCACAAAAGCTTTATGAATTCGGCTTAACCGAGCTCACTGTACAACAGCCCCTGCGCCGTGCAAAGCGAGGGGAAGTTCCTCTCGAGTGGCTCCCAGGTTTAATGACCGCGGTTTTGTGGCCGTGAGTTTTATTTATTTTTATTTTTGTTTCTCTCTCCACCACGGAGAGTTGTCTCTAGCTGGAGATGCCATTAAAGAGACGAAAATGTGAGTGTTTTTTTTTTTTTTTTTCAAAACTGTAATACTTAACTGGAAAGACTGGGAGAAAGACAAAGATATGCGGGAAAGCTAATGAGCATCTTCAGAAGGCATATAATCACGGTAGGAATTTGAATGGACTTTAACATCCAGTGTTATTCGTTAGTGGCGTTTCCAGCTGGCAACAAGCACAAGTAAGTGCAAACTGGAGACACAGCGTGAGCAGGGCTGAATGTAATGATAAAGAAAAACAGCCAAACAAAACCCTCATTCACTCTGCTGACCTGAAGTCGCCACTTACATTTGTAAATCTGAGGGCCCCGTTCTGTGAGTTATTCCGACACGAATCTCCGGCAAAGCCGCCTGTAAAAGGAAGACATGGGTTATAGTCACTCTTCTTGCAAGCTGGAAGCAAGGAACAAGCAGAGATATGTTTGAGCCTTCCCTTTACATGTCCATAACTGGAGGGGAGGTCCTGGAAAAGCTGTTTCTGGCTGTACTATTTTCTAGTTCCCAAGTGAAACCGGTGCAAACTCCCAGGATAAGCTGCTGCTGCTGCAAGGTACATATCTGGGGCAGGGCTTGGTGAATTAGAAAAATCTAGAAATCTAATTCGGAAGGTAAATTGACGTGTAGAGCACTACATTCATGACAAAGATGGGAAATGTCTCCCTTGTGGGATGTATCACCCTTTTGCCGAGCCCCACTTGAAGAAGTTCTCGACACCGTGTGCTCATGATGAAATCACAGGAGGCATCAAAGACTTGTTGTGATCAAGTACCAAGTGATTTCCCTGTCTCGAGCATCACAGACCTGTCCCAAACTCCCTCTCTGCAGAAGGATATCATGGTTCTTGCAGCACAGTAATAGGTAAGGGTCTAGAAGAAGCTAAACCCTTCATCCGAAACCAGTCTCTAGAAAGTTGCTGGTCCAGATGAAGCGAGACCCAAATTTAACCCCCTTTTGACAAGAGATTGTGCTGAGCCAGATTTTGGGCTGACTCTCCAATGTTTGTGCCTAGCTACAGCCTGGACAGAGAACTTGTGCCACTTACCACCACCAGCCCAGCATGACCACCACACTGTTTCCAGGTCCAGCCAAACCTCTTGAAGGCATTTCATCATTTACTCCATCATCCTGCTCTGTGAAATCCCACCAGAACTGGGTTTGCCCCAAAGAATATGTGAATTCCTGACAAGGGGAAGCAAGGAATAAAGCAAATAGATGGAAGGTGACTCTTCTTTAGCAGCGCGTTTTCTCTCCGCCTGCCTTGACACACAGGATGAGAGGAAATACATCAAAATTGTAATCTTGAATGATCAAAATAAATCACATACAATTGATTTTGACTAATGTAAAACTAACTGAATACATTTCTGGAAACAGTACTTATGAATTAATAATAGTGATTAAGATGAATTAAACACACAGACTAAATTCTGCCCTACAACATGCTGACTTCCATGGTAACTGTGCGTGCATTTAGGGTCTGAGTCTTACAAGTTAATTCTGAATTATTTTTATCTGTTGAATCAAAGTAGTATGTTAAAAAGAATTTATGTGACTACATAACATGCTATACTTACCAATGTTTATTGAGCTTTGAATATTATTTTCTCAAATTAACAGTATATTTGCTTAACAATGCAAAAAGTGGCTTTGTAAAACCCATTACTGCTGGACTGCAGCAAGTCTCAACTAAACAAAGGTGCAAGAAGTGTGACTCAGAAGGAGAGCCTTATTTCAGTGGATAAGGAGAAATCCCAAGATATCATTAACCCTATCTCCTCTTTTGCACTTGTTTCAACTCTAATGAGAAGTCAACAGGTTCTTCCACTTACATTTTTCCTCTTCCTATATTTCTTTTTTTTTTTTAATTTCTATTCTATTTCTACTGTTTCTCTTTCTATTGACTTCTCCTTTCCATAAATATACATATTTATACATATACACGTATTTTTACAGGTGTAAGATGTGTTTTATTTCTATGTGTATACACAAATGTGTTTTCTCATCTGTATTTTCCTGCTTACCTCTGTATTAGATTCATTGATTCCTTATGACAAACTCCTCCTTGGACTAGAATTGCGTGAAATTTAGAGTAGAGGAAATGGAGTAAACTCAAATGCACCACGTGGAATTTCCTACAGGGATTTAGAGAGGCACGTTTAAGAAAGAGAAAACACTGATTCAGGCAAGTTCAATCCCATCAGATAGATAAATGGTGTTTAAGCTTGGGCACAAGAACAGAAAGAAGGAATAACTATGGTTGTGGAAGTAAATGCAAAGTGAGCTACATTGCAATATGGATTTCTTAAAGGCAGCACGTGTCAGGTTAACCTTCCTTTGCCTGGTATCAGTTCAGATTAATTCAGATGAGAACATCTGCAAAGAAGGACTTGTAGGTGAGGAGGAAAGAGCCTGTATTATCAAAGGAGATTAAAATAGTGCTAGGTATGCTCAGCCCAATAAAACAAAGGCTGAGATGCAATTTCTGTCTAAAAATAAACCAATGGGGTTAAAAGAAGTGGGGAGAAGATCTGCTATTAACAGGAGTATGAATGGATATCATCTGGACCGAGCGTATCCTCAGCAAGTTTGCTGATGATACCAAACTAGGAGGGCTGGCTGATACTCCAGAGAACTGGGTCACCATCCAGCATGACATGGACAGGCTGGAGAGCTGGGTAGAGAAGAACAAAATGAGGTTCAGCAAGAGCAAGTGCAGTGTCCTGCACCCAGGGAGGAAGAATTCCAGGCACTGATATAGATTAGGGCTGGACTTGCTGGAAAGCACTTCTGAGGAGAAGGATCTGATGGAGGGGTTGGATCATCTCCCTGATGAGGAAAGGCTGAGAGAGCTGGGACTCTAGTCTGGAGAAGAGAAGGTTGAGGGAAGGCATTATTAATGCTTATAAGTATCTGAAGGGTGGGTTGAAGGAGGATGGAGATGACCTCTTTTCAGTGGTTCCTATTGGCAGGATGAGGGGCAATGAGCACAAGCTGGAACACAGGAAGTTCCATTCAAATATGAGGAGAAACTTTAGGGTGAGGGTGCCAGAGCCATGGACCAGGCTGCCCAGCGAGGGTGTGAGGGTGTGAATTCTCCTTCTCTGGAGACCTTCAAGCCCTGCAATCCTACTTTAGCAGGGGAGTTGGACTGGATGATCTCTAGAGGTCCCTTCCAACTCTGACAAT
>VXBW01001548.1:1196740-1223788 GCA_013400375.1 Thinocorus orbignyianus
TTTGGGGGTTTTTTTAAATTTTAAAAAAAAAAAAAGAAAAAGAAAAAAAAAGATGAGGTAGGGAGAATTGTGCCTTTCCATTGTTCAAGCAAGGGAAGGGCACTGTGGGAGCCACTACCTTCCTTGGATGAAGAAGCTCTGGCTTCTCTACAACTTGGCTGCTTATGCCTTCGTGTCATGCCCTCTGACCACTATAACCTTTACTTTCTCAAAAGCTCATCAAAATTGAAGTGTAAATGTCTGAACCTAATTAAAATTAGCATCTACAAAAAATTAAAGAATCGAAACCGAACAAAATCTTAGTTTTTCTGGAAAATGGAGGCTTGACTATGAAACTAATGCCCCCAAATACTAATGATGATAATTAATGATAGNAAAAGAAAAAAATAGCAAAACTGATGTCGAGATCTAAAAGTATGTCTCTGGATTGACAGGTCATAGGTTAAATCCAGATGAGGGTCACTCAAGCCTGGTGTTAGCCTAAATGAGTACAGCATTAATGCTGAAAAATCCCTGCAATGAGCTCACCACCTGTCTGCTGCAGAAATCCTCCCAGTGTAGGTCCAGTTTAAACTTGATGTTTACTTGCATTTCCAATACTTGCCTGCTGCTAACTAGGGAGAATGAAGGAGGTAATCTGGCTTTTGATTTCAATTGCTATTACTATCCTTAAATTACTTTTGTCTGTTGCCTTTTAAAAAAGGCAGTATTTTTCATTGCAGGTCCAACAGAATCCTTGTACTTTGCAAATATGAATATATTTATATATATATGTGTGTGTGTAATGACTTTATATGGTGAATCTCGTCAGGAAAAACGAGTACGAGTTTTGCCCTTTTCTATTTTCCTTTTTCTTTTGATTTTTCCTTAACTTTGTTTTCTTATATAGAAAACGTTCAGACTGCATTCTTACAAGAGAGCTCTGAAAAAGATAAAGGAGAATTTGTGGAAACTATAAATTGGCAATCAAAGCAGTGTTGACAATATGAACATTTAGGTCCTGATCTCAAATAGAAAAATGTCTTATTGATTCAGAACCGAGCTTTGCATAACATCAGAGGGTTAAAATAACCAACACTTAAAGGAAAGAGGAATAGATCACTTACTACACATATTCCATTATTTGCTTAAAACCGGTCCAGTTGATGTAAGCTTGTAATCATTCACTGAAAGATAAAATTTGCTGCAGAAGGTACATACTTTGCAAGTGTATAACAGCTAATCTCAGACCATTAATAGATTTAACCTTGTATATTCATAGATGTTTAAAAGTGTTATGGTTTGAAGGTCAACTCCTCTGTCTTACAGTAAAAGGAAAGCAAAGAAAGGAATAAAAATTAGAAAGAATTAATTCTTCAAAAAGTTTTTACAAATCAAAACCCTGCAGTTTCACACTGAGAACAAAAGAAGCATATTAAACACCAAAGTTTATCAAGACAAATTAGGTCCCAGTTTCAAATTTTCTTTAATCTTTTGCATCTGAACGTTTTTTTGCCTCATGCTGTTTTCCCTAGTTAAATGTTAAAATGAATTCTAGCCAATACCATTGACTTCCTCCCTTAAAAATATTGAGACACATAATAAAAAATTAATTACTTCCCCTAATTTCCGTGTGATTCTTTAAAAAGATGTAAAATTCATTTAAAGTAAGTGGTGACTTTGTCTTTGAAGATCACGACAATTAACATGGATCAAAGCTTAGGTTCTGTAACGATGATAGCTTATTAGCATAATGAAATTAACTTAGAGACAAGAATCTTTAATAGGTACAACAAAAACGCTTTAATAATACTTGAAGAAAATTATGTATTTGCTAGAAGTACAACAGTTTCAGACTTTCTATCCAATTAATAAGTTGTTAATTAACTCCTTTTCCAAACAATGTGCACTTTAAGTTAACATCTGCCCATTGGATAACACTTTCCTATGGTATTTTTTTTTTAATATGTTGTAGAACTGCAACACTGTTTTACTGGGAATTCCTTGTAGGACTATTCTTATACTAGGGAAACAGGACCCAAATATAGTAATATGTTTTCTGTATCCAACCAATTAGAAAAAAAAAGAGATTTATTTCAAACATGGGGAGGAGGAATGGGTAATTCCTTAATTATGGCTGCATTGTTTGTGGCAGCGTGTAGTATCAGATTTCTTTGCATTTTCAATAGAAATTATTTTCTGCAATTTATATGCCTCCGCAAAATGGCTCTCTGCTGACTAGCGCCATATATGGACTCGACTTGGGAGCAATTTCCATATTTTTTTTAAATATCTATTTATAGTTCCACGTTACGAGATTTTACAGTCTTATAAATAAGATTGTAAATCAATAACTATTGTTTTTGAAGATATGGAGCGGGAAGGTTGTTCAAAAAAAAAAATTAAAATGGAGCCTGATGTATAAAAATAGTATTTTAATAGCCTTTGCTTTGTAGTGCGGAATACTAAGGGCTTTCAGCACTTTAATTTTTAATTAAAATGACACATTTTTGTTTTAGGGGCTTCTGCCTGCGTGGCGGTTTGGGGATCAAAAATTTCACAGAGCATTTTTGCATTTTGCAAGTGGATTTGGAGAATACACGTGACTCTGCGCTGCCCTGATAGGCCTCCAATCCTCAGCGCAGGCTGCTTAGGCCAGTGATGGCACAATTAAATAGGTCTTATTTGAAACAAATGAGTGATTATATTCTATTGGGTCAAGGACTCATGTTTTAATAAATCCCTAATTATGGTAACTTTTCATTTAATCTGGCAAATTCTAAGCAAGTTAAGAATTTATGAGAGTTGGAATCAGAAATGAAAAATTGGCCTGTCTGCCATTCTGCTCAAGGCCACACAGGTTGAACTCATTTTGAGTAGCGTGGAAGCCAGGAACGTATCTCTTGAACGGGGTCCTCTGACATGATTACATATATATATTACGAGTATATATGGATATATAACATCTTAAATGATATATAAACTTACTTAAATGATATATAAACTTATACTCTTATATATACTATTATTATCGTCATACTTATTTCCTTTTTTTTTCTTTCCAGAAATAAAGAGAAACACCACCACCACCACCCCCAAAAAAACAGCACGAGCATTTTTGAGGTATTGTTTTGTTGGGGTTTTTTCGCCTTGGCAAACTTTTCTAAACAAACCTGTGAACACACAAAGCTTTTTTTGTGCAACATCCAGCCCAAACTCTTCCAGTCACTACTGGCTAAGATCAGGATTTCTATTTCTGATCATGTTTGGCGCTGGCCAGGCTCCTCTCAGCTCATGGTATGTGACTGTCAAGAGTACAGACACCTCTGAAAATAGATAAAAATGAGTCCTGGTGCATGCCTTTGCATGACATTATTAGCATTAGAATTTGCCAGTTCAACACCACCTTGAGCACATCTCTGCTACCCACAGTTAAACCTGGTCTCCTCTGGAACAACATCCTCATGAGTAATAACTAATTAATACCCAGGACACACACACAGCATGGGCTTTACCATCCACCAAAATGCCATTCTCTCCAGGATGGGAACAAGATGCAACTAATAACTCGCATGGAAACTGCATGCTAAGAGAATGAAACTGAGGAAACTGCAGTTTTCTGCACACAAATAGACAACGACTCTTCTATACAGAAGGTTGTTCTCTCTTTACTAAGCATAAATATGTAAAGCAATGGGATTTACAACTGTATCTGGTTGAAATTCCTCTTTTTCTATATGTTGTGTTGTGTTTGTCATTTAGAAAGTTGTGAGGACTTTTTTATCGTTACAAATCAGAATCAATCCTTTTTTTTTTTTTTTTTTTTATTTTCAAAATTTCTCCCTAAAATATCACAGGCTGAAAATCTCTATTTGGAAACAACATAGAGCATCATCTGTGCACTGCAACGAGTTCTCTGGGGCCTGGCAACAGCTCCTTGTGAACTCACAAATGAGTGATGGGGAAAGAACAAGGAGCGGCAGATGTGGTCCTGATTTTTCTCTAGAGTTTCCAGGTCTACATTTTCCCTGGCTCTGGAGCAGTTCTACCACCAAAATTGCTTTTGACATGAGTAATGTCAGACGCTAACCTAACCAGGAGGTCCTTCTCAGAGGAGGATGGCAGGATCTGGGGCCATGCCCTAGGGAAGTCCCCATTAGTGACCAGCACGGATGGCTGAGCTCTCCAGAAACTGAGTCCACCCACATCCAGCAGAATCTTTCTGAAAACAAAGCCATTTCCTTTTAACTACTTGCTTTTGGCATATTAGGGTTTTTGAGGTAAAACCTTTCCAAATTGTAAATCCATCAGATAATTCCTCAGTTCCAAGCTCCTCGGTATCCAAGAAATACGATACAACCTTGGCTGGGAAGTGCAGTCAAAAGAACATCGTCACCTATTGCCTTTCCTGCATACTTCCATGGCATACCTATTTTTCCCTGGATGACTCCCAAGCTAAGAAAAGTCTCCTTGCTTAGTAAAATCCAGTGGTTTAGCTGTACAGATATTGTGAGTGCAGGCCAGAAACATTACAGGTTCTTCTAAGTAAGACGTTATTATTCTTTACAAGAGGGGAAAAAAGAGACCAGGCTCATCTCTGAAACTAAGAAATCTACTTATTGTTCCAAATTTTGAGGCAATCTTTAGTGTTAGGTTATGCATAAGCTTCTTCTGGAGTTTTACTGGAGATTGATACAATGCCAGAAGATACTAAATTCTCATTTTAAAATGAATGACCACTACGCAGAGCTGCCAAATGAGAGTTTCCTTTATGGTAATAAAGAGCTTGCCAGGATAACCTCAGTAAAAAATGACGCTGATAAATACATCGGTTTAAAGATAATCAATACAGTACTTCCATTATTTACACATGGTTTTATTTTTTTGGTCAACAGAATATGTTTTCCTTGCCCAAATTCTCCTTCCAGTGAGGTACTTCAGTCTTCTCACTGCTTTGGAAACAGAATATTCTATGTACACATGAAATGCTGTTGGTCATCGTGACACACCGGACATACACCAGGGCAAGATTTGGCTCTTAAGAAATGGTGGCAGGGCATGTTTTTCCAATTACATACTAGCTTTCTTTGCTTGTCCTATTCCAAATTATCTCTCAAGGACAATAAAGTAAAAATAAAAATAAAATTATAGGTCTATTTTTCATTGATTTTTCCCTTTTAAATAACACCTTTTCCTCTTAATGTCTTGTTGACACAGCTTTTTGTGATTTCTCTCAGTTGTGCCCTGGATTTGGATTTCCCTGGATGGCCCTGTTCTTTCAATAATGCTGTTCCTGCCTGGTTTTGAAATAATTTCTGTTTCACGTTTCATTTGCATGTTTTCCTCTGCATGGAAAAAAAGCCCAAGCACAAGTTTCCTTGTCTCCAACTTCACAACTGAGCAATTTTCCCCGTTTCTTCCCATTCCCCCTCCCCTGCTGCAGAGCTGGAAATGGTACTAGAGCCATTCACGTGTACCGTTGTGGAAAACCATGAGCAGAAGCCCCAGCTACGGTGTGGGAAAGTATGAGCAGGTGGAAGAACAACAGGTACTCAGATATTTCTGGGATATCCCTACTCTGGGAGTGCACTCGGACCCTTTTTTTCTTCTTTTAGAGTGGGACATGCTATAAAGGTAGGAGAAGATATAACAGTTAAACTACAACAGGTGATGACCCTGAGGGCCACAAACCACTAGGAGAACAAAGGGACTTGCAGGTTTGAGATGAAGGCATAATTTCATCTTTTTCAATCCATGTGGGTTTGAACCCTATAAATTTTACTTGTAGATCTGCGTAAGTAGTTACTCGACTCCATCCTTTTAAATGGACGGTTTTCACACCTACTTTTTCCTGCATTGGCAAGTCAAGAACTCCTTCAACTGCATGTGCAGACACTACAGGCAAACTAAGATGAGCCCCACAGCAGAGTCAACTCCCAGTTACATTACATTTACTCACCATTCACAGTTTAACCCTCTCTCTCCAAAACTCCACAGCATGCACTGAAAACTTCACCAAGTGAAAGATCATACATAGCTTTAGAAAAACCACATCCCATGTTAAAAAACCCAAACACCTCAGAACCTAAGGTACAATGGAAATGTTTCCTGTGCGTATTCAGAATTGTGCTGTGTCTCTGGCAGTGACACATTACCCAATGTTCGTTAAAAAAAACTACTGAAAAATGAACTTAAGTATGGAAACAAGATTCAGGTGCTGAAGCAAAGCCATAGATACCACTAGAAACATTGCCTGATTCTTCTACCTACTTACAACCCTTAGTCGGTTAGTCTGAGCAGAATATAATCTGAAGCAGAACAGTATCTGAAGGGAGCCTACAGGAGAGCTGGGGAAGGACTCTTTGTCAGGAAGTCTAGTGACAGGATGAGGGGTAACGGTTTTAAATTGGGAGAGGGGAGATTTAGATTAGATATTAGGAAGAAATTAGATATTAGGAAGAAATTCTTTGCTGTGAGGGTGGTGAGGCACTGGAACAGGTTGCCCAGGGAAGTTGTTGCCCAGGGAAGTTGTTGATGCCCCATCCCTGGAAGTGCTTAAGGCCAGGCTGGATGGGGCTTGGAGCAACCTGCTCTAGGGAGAGGTGTCCCTGCACATGGCAAGGGGGCTGGAACTTGATGATCTTTAAGGTCCCTTCCAACTCTAACCATTCTATGATTCTATAACTTCACTAGTTGGTATTTCACGGTGTGCTATTCAGTGGTTATTAGTTGTTATTTGCATTATGTCATTAACAAAAGGCAGGCAAGAGTTCCATCTAGCACCCCTTGCTCCTGAATTACAGCCCAGTAACACAACCCACAGCGTTATACTGCTCCTCTTGGCCCTCATTACTGAGCACTTAGCATTCACACCCCAGTTGTCTGGTCTTTAATAAGAAATAAAGTTGTTTGTTTATTTTATACTTATTTAACTTGTTGTTTAAGATTTGCAGAAGGCCATCAATCTTTGCCTCAGTGCGTTGACCTCGCTCTAATTGTTGGGCCTCTAAATTCCGCACAGATGTTATTACTATGAATTTAACTTTATACAGCAAGAAATTCAGTACTGCCATATGCTGTCTTTTATGAGCTTGCAGTTTGTAATGAATATCCATGACTAATGCTTTTGACCCAGGTAAGCCCATGGTTATGGAAGGTAAAAAGTTTACTAAACTTTACTGCAACACTTTCAGTAATTTTACCAACTAACACACACAACTCCACTGCCTAGGTGTTGATATAAAATATTGCTTAACTCTTCTTAATGTATTTGTCCCCATCCAGCATCATTCCAGGATCCTGCAGAGTCAGCCAAAAATTCATAGATTACGTATCAGAGAGGATAAGATCATTTTCTCTGATACCCAGTACAAGTCAGATGTTTTTATGTTTAGCTAGTGGTTTGTTGTTGTTGTGTTCTGGGTTTGGTTTCTTGTTTTGTTAAATAAATTGGGACAAAACTTTCCGAAGCTTAGTAGGAATTAGCCAGTTGCTAGAATTCAAATATATCTATTAAGTCTGCGGTTTTAAATATTTTAAACTATTTCTGTGCAACAGTAGGGAATACCTATTTGTAAGTAACTCAATCTGTATTAATCCTCAAGGATATGAACCAGATATTAGTTACTGTCCAAATTAATTTTCAGAACTACAACCAGCCTTATCAGATAGCAAATTTAAAACTGAAAAATTAACCTGCAGAAGCAGAGAAGTGAATCAGTTGTGCAGTCCAATTAGCTGGTCCATGAAATGTGGAGAGGACCTCTCCCTGCAGAGATGTGACCTCTATCCTGACTGCATGGGCTAGCAGGGTTGATGATGGTCACGGGGACATGGGAGCCAAGGAAAGGTAAGGTGATAAAGGTTATTGCAAGGTCTTGTGGTCTTGTTAAGGTTTAAGAGAGGGTGGTCTGGCTTCAATGTCCACTGACGTACTGAAAAACAGAGATGGCTCATCCTTTGGGAGGAAGATGAGCTACTACTATCCCCAAAATTAATTTAATGTATATTAAATAATGCATCTTTCATAACTGTAGGTGCCTACTTTCTAGAATATCCTGTATGGGGGAAGCCCACTACCATGGAAGGTAGGAATTAAGGTAACAACAGGAGGTCCACCCTTCTCCTGGAATTGTTTATTAGGCCAGTGGTGAGCTGCTAACTACTTTTTTCCAGGGTACTTAAAGTAAATCAAAAGGCAATGACTACTTTCCTGAAGATCTTTTTAGTAGATCATTAGAAATGAAAGGCAAAACAGTAAATAGCAAATTACGAGGTCTGAAAGTCAGATTTAACCCACTTGGTATTAAACTGTTGACACCTGAGTGTGCTAGGGGTGACTTACCAGGACAGCTGAAGGCCACATCCCAGACTGTAAATATCCAGCCTGCCGTAACATCCACAAGTAAAATCAACAATATGTCCAGCTCAAAAACAACACTGACAACCAAAAGTATTAAAACCCTTTACCATTAACTATTTTCCATGCAGCAAATGAATATTAACTAACAAGGCAAAATAAGAGCACAGCGAGGTGATATTTTGTGTTTCCATTAATTAATAAGAGATCTAAGGTGAGCTGCAAGTAAATACTTGACAGTGGTAATACGTGAGTCCATTTATTCAGTGCTGCATGACATTGTTCTTCTCAAATATCAATTAAAAAGGACCTAAGTGACAGCCAAGGAATATTGGCCCTGCATCAGCTAATCCTATTACTGCTATTTTTGAGTGTGCTGAATTCTAGGGAAAGGATGCTCACCTCACCATGCAGCTGATCTCAGTCCCAGTGAGCTCAACGAAGCAACGTGAAATAAAACTAGTACGAGGTAAGAATGAAGTTTTCTGGGCGTGAATCTTCCCTCTTCTTCTTCCCACGTAGTCATGTTCACTCCGCAAAGTGAAGGTAATGCTTGACAAGGTGATAATGGAGGCTGATCCCTCACACACAACTGACAAGCAGTCAAGCCCTCTTCAGTTCACCGGATCTCAAGGTAAAGCCCCTAGAGGCTTTTAATTTCTTTTTTGAAAAAGCATGAGCCTTTTTCCCCTCTAAATAGGACAAACAGAGCTCAGACTCATAGTGACCAGCCACAGAGTCCCCCTTAGGCCATCCTTAGCTGGTGTTAATACCATAGTGTTGGAAAACCACTGTGCCAGGAAAGAGTTATCAATATAGCACCAGAGACATGGCTCCCTTGCAAAGACTTCACTGCAGCTCTGCGAAGGCCATCCAAGTTACTCTCAAGCATTCTTCCACAGAATTATATCAACTCACAGTCTAGTTTCTTTTCTTTTTTCTGCCTCACATACTCACTTACTATAATATTAATGACTTTTTTTTTTTTGGTTAACTGTAATTTCAACTTTGTGGTTTACTGCTGTTTTGTTTTCACTTAAAGATATATATTTATTCTCAATTAATTTATTTTCAGAGTTAACGGTTCTAACAGTTGTGCATTCAACAGACAAAAGTACCAGAATCAGCTACTGACATGAGGGATGTTTATGCAGTACATGTCCTAACACAGATTGAAGTTAGAGCAAAAGGAATTTATTCAGGGCTCTACCATCATGACTATGGTTTAGAAGATGTTTTCTGATTTTGGCTAAAGCAAATAGCAAAAGAGATTTTTATCTGAAGCTCTGGAATCTGTGAAGCTTATTAAGCTCTCTTATTGAATTCCATTTCCTGTTTTGGGTTTACTGGGACTTACCCTAAACCAAATTCTGCAGTATCTCTTCAAGGCCCTGTTATCCTCTTCCATAGCTGCTTCCATCTAAAGAACAAAAAATGCAGTAGTTCTCTTTTACATTTTTAGTGGTGAGGAATGAAAAGTGAATTTGCTGTCCCTCTACAGCTGACAGAGCTTTTGGCTTCTAAAACAGAGAAGCCCAAGTCTCAAATTTGCTTTTACCCATGACATTTTCCTTGGCCTCTGTTTCTAGAGAAAGTAACACCACACCAATAAAGAACAATAGCAACCTCCTCTAGGGAGAGGTTGTCCCTGCCCATTGCAGGGGTTGGAACTTGATGATCTTTAAGGTCCCTTCCAACTCTAACCATTCTATGATTCTATGATAATAGTGCACTGAGCTCACCTTAGGTAAAGGGAATAGGAGAAGTCCCACACTGTAGGAGCAGAAAGAATGTCCCTTTCTGTGGGAAAGAGCTTCAAGTGCTTCCCAGCTCCCGGTGGAAGACACACACAAAAAAAGAGGAATGCAATTCTCCGGTTTATACATGATTTTACAGTTCCTACATTTTCATCATTATAATGTATATAAGCATAAATCAACAATGCTGGAATTGCTTTACCCCTGGCTCCTGGGATGAGGTGGGTGAAGTTGCTCCTAGTGTCACATATACACAGATTTCAGACAATATCTTTAAAAAAAAGGCTAAGAGAGATCTCTGCTGACTGCCTCCATTTCTGACTGAAGTCCCTTTGACCTCTCTGAACATTTCGTTTGAACAAGGAACTCCAATATTAGACTCAGGGGAAGGGATTTCTTGCTCTTGGTTCCAACCAGAAGTAGAAAAAACAGATACACGAAAAATTAGGAAAATATTTATGAACTGTGATCTATGGCAAAATTATTAAACTTCCTTCTACCCAATATGAGCAGGAAACAACAAGAAGAAGATACTTAGCTGATAAATTAACGTGACCTTGTAAAAAAGGCAGAACCATCTCAGGGTTCGCCAGGTGAATGACTTCCAGAATGAAGTGGAAAGCTCAAGGTAGAGGGCTCGTACATTTTGCTCTGAAAGATAGTATATGGTGAATTTTAGCTGAATCTCCAAGAAAATGGGATCACTGTTAGTGAACCTATTGGTCTGTAAACACCAGGGGAGGGAAAATGTTATTCCAGTTAAAGATTGATCTGGAGAGGAGAAAGCAGGAAAAAGAAAAAAGCAAATGGGTATAGATTAGTCATACATCTATTTGCAATGTAAATCATGAAGAGGTTCTTCAAACAACAGAGAACTGAGACTGCAGTGCATCCTCACTGCAGGATTGGAAGAGTCAGGAAGACAGTCTTATCTCAAGTTGAAACTGGCTAAGTTTTCAAAAGTGATTAAGGGGACCTGAAGATCAGAAATTCCCCACCAGCCTTATTTTTGTGTCCCTACCCAGCTAGTTTCCTTCACCCCTGCTAAATACATCGCTCAGCTATTAGCAGTCAAACAATAACAAACTCCTGCTCATTGGCACAAATCACATCAGAGGCAGAAGCATAGGGAAAAAAAAAATGAACATGTCAATAAATCTGAAGCACTTAAAAGTTAAAATTGCTGGTTAATAAGTAGTACCACGTTTGCAGCACCTCCTATGTTCCCAGCAGCTCGGTGTTCATCTATGGAGTCAGCTAACGAAACAGGAATTGGAGCGTTGTTCTTATGAGTCATTCTGTTTGGAAACCTTTAAATATTAAAAAAAAAAGGCCATGTGTTAAAAGTATCTCAACCAAACATGTTATTTCTCTTAAGTACACAGCAAAGCACAACTGTCCTCAAGGTAAATATCCTCTGTTTTGTTACTTTAGATCACTTTTCAGTGCTGTAATCATGTCATTAGGATTGCAGTTCCTGGCTCCAAAAGAATCAACCACCTAACTATAAACTTCTGGTTTCCCAGCCTGTTTTGTCTGTGTCACTTTGAGGGGACAACCAGAGTTCAGTGGGTCTGAGCCTGTCACTGAAACCCACGGCAGTGGCCTCAAGTCCCCTCATCCACGGTATGTCCTAAGGAGACTCATTTTCTTCTCAGCACCGCAGTTTCTAACAGATTTTCAGGCAACTCGTATCTTTCTTTGGCCTATGGGTGGAAAGCAATTTGAATAATAAATCACTGAAATAATTAATCTATAGGTCTTTATAAGGCCACCATAATGGTGCCCAGGATCACGCTGCTTCTTAGCCTTTACTCTAACATTTTGTACCTTACTGTGCAATATCCTTGAGAATAAAAACTCAAAAGCTTTGATTTCAGCCTGTTATAGCCAGAGCAGGGTTACGATATGGGAATTCCAGTTGCTTTGTTTTCATAACTTTTTTGCAATATGTTATGTTTTATTTTCACTACCTCTGGAGCCAGGAAAGTTGCATCTGTCAAGCGCAAAAAATATGATAGCGGAGACCAAAGAATAACAAAAATGCTTCCACACTGAGAGGCCTCTCCCTGTAATAACGGCATTCATCAATAATGGTAATAGCAAGTGGCAGCGAGACTTAAGTGTCCTTAAACTACCTTCAGGCCTCTCTACGTAGTGTTATTGTCCCATCCTGCAGACAAGGTTAGGGTCTCCCTCGTGGTAAGGTAGGTCTGGGCCAACACTATGCAAGCAGTAGGAAAATAACTTCCCAGGAAAGCTTAGATATGTGCCAAAGCTACATCAAGTGGTAAGTAATATCCCCATGGACCAAATCGGTGTAGCAAACCCCCCTAAGATGCTCAATGTTACTTTTAAATATGGGCACCGCAGCTCACATTGGGTTTTCCAGCCCTGACATGCAGATAGGTATGTAGACTAGAATTCCCATGGTCCCTAAATAATAATTTTATTACTTATTGTTTTTATTTAGGAATCAGATCGGAGAAATAAGACGATACTTCAAAACTCTTTCCTGGTTATTTTTTAGCTCTCCATTGCATCTCTACATTTGCTGTGTTTCCTGAGGTCAAGTCAGTGGCAGCTTTAATTGCACTTCCAAGGAATGTTGCTAAAATGGGCACAAAGTCCTAAACTCAACGTTTTCTTCATTATTTTGCACCTTTGGGAGCCTGC
The DNA here is from genome assembly GCA_013400375.1 of Thinocorus orbignyianus. Taxonomy (NCBI): domain Eukaryota; kingdom Metazoa; phylum Chordata; class Aves; order Ciconiiformes; family Thinocoridae; genus Thinocorus; species Thinocorus orbignyianus. The sequence continues at coordinate 1,209,512 of VXBW01001548.1, forward strand.
CAGCATCGTTGCGAGATTTGGCATGCATTTACCTGGAAAGAATGAGAGACTTAATATTTCATTTCAGCTTTGCAAGGTTTTCTCCTCCCTACTTTTCCCCCTAAAAAGAGTAGGCAGAGGAATTAGAAACATAGTCAAAGGGCAAGGCTGGTGTCTGTGATGTTGGTAGAGATTAACACAGCTCAATAGGCTTCTGGGGAGCTCTCCTTGAAAGCAAGAGCAGCTCCATCACAAGTGGGTAGCCTTTTCTCTGCTCTCTGTGAATTTTGGGCCACAGGGGATGTTTTTACCTGCTCTTCCACCTGAGGCCACTTTGCTACATGAGAGGTTCATCACACTTGGACTCAGAAGCGTGAGCTGTAAAGGCCAAGCTGATAACCTTACCTGCAGCCTAATGCTTTAAAGCCAGGTCTGTGTTTAACTCCTGGTTTAGACCTTTAACACAGACAATAACCCTCATGCAGCTGCTGCTTGGTGCTTGGAGTCCACAGGAGGACTCTGTTTTCAGATATAAACTTGCCAGGCAGCTACCAGGATTTTATTGGATATATACATTCACTATTTCAATGTGAAATATTTTAACAGATCCAAAGAGAGATGGAAATGGAGGTTGCCACTGCCCACATCCTGCCTCATGGTGACACCACAGCAAGTCACGTTTCTCCTGGAGCTGTTTTTGCCCTGTGCCTGGGGCTGCTTAAAGAAGGAGCACGCACCTTCAAGAAGGATTACACCCACATAAAGTGAAAGCTTCCCTTCTGTTGGACCAAAATAAGGACTCTGTGGCGTTGGGTTCCCTCTGGAAAATCATAATGTCAAAGCCAGGTTTCTGACCAAGGGGGACTACTTACACAGTGAAGGTGCTCCATGGATGCATCCTCTTGGGTTCCCTCTGGAAAATCACAGTGTGGAAGCCAGATTTCTCACCAAGGGGGATAGTACTTACACAGTGAAGGTGCTCCATGGATGTGTGAAACCCGAGTATCCTCTTTTGCTGAACCACGAGCAAAGATGGGCCCACCACAGTGCCAAGGATTGGTTTCTCATCCATGGGGGTGCTTTAGCTGTTGAATAAGCACATTTTTCCTGGTCAGAAACCCAGAGCAGTGCCTCCCTGTCTCTGTGATGTCTAACTTTCTCCATGCACCCTGCAAAGACTGGCTAAGTCCTATCTCCAGCTACGGTAATCCAGGAGGCCTACAATTTAAGCGTAGCTATGTCAAAGCCCTTTTGTGGATGCGCTCTTCCCTCTGCAGCCGCCCCACTGAAAGGATTAAGCTATTTGAGAAATGAAGTAGTGTTCCCCCTGAATAAGGATGTCAGATACCAGCTCCAAAGAAGCGATGTCTCAGTATATTTCAGTTTAATATTCTTATGTCAATGACACTGGTAGGAAATGGAAAAAAGGTAAGAACCCTCTGAGGCGTGTAAAACGAGCGTGGACAAGGCAATGGGAGTGTGACGGTAGGAAAACCGGCTGTGTATCAGCACAGGGCTGTCAGAAAACATTCCCTACGGACCTGAAACGCTTCGAACAGCTCCCCGACCCAAAGAGTTAAATTTTTCCTCAGCAGTTTAAATCCCTAGCATTTTTGACTGAACCCCATAAAAGTAAATCAGCCTAAGTGAGGCCAGACTGCGGCCCGAGCAATCCTGGGGACCAACGCTGAGAAAAAGAGCAGGAGATACCAGGGAGCAGCAGCTCCCGCCACGCTGGTAGCAGAATAGCCCAGAGTCAGCCAGGGAGCAGCTGGGATGGAGCCAGATGGGCAATGAAAGGGGCACAGCGAGATCCTCAAAAAATAGTTTTTTAATTGTAGGGAATTTTGCAAGACATCCCTGACATAAAGTTGAATTATTTTCATCTTTTTTTTTTTTTTTTCTCAAACAGCAAAAATGTAAATGCTGCCGTTTGCATAGAGAAGGATTTTTTTTTTATTTTTTTTTTAAGTTGTTGTTGCAAATCTGCACTTAAAAGGGGGCTGGTATTAATCATCTCTACGTAAGGCAACTTTAAAGGGGCGTATCGACCAATTATTTGGAGCAGCTGATGGGCAGTGGTTTATTTTGCTGGCTGGTGTTCTTTCGGTGCGGGTATCAAATGGGTCCACGTGGCATGAACAGAACAGAGCTCCAGATGGGAGAGCAGTTCCCATCTTTTGCAGAGTAAATCTGCTGTTTGAGACTATATTGTATGGCTGAAATTTTATACATATGACTTTGTTGGAGCTGAGATCTCTTCCTTTGAAAATGTGCTACAATAATAATTGCATTTACCAGTTGACAGTCCTTCTCACAAAACATTTTTTTTTTATTTTTTTCTTTTTTTTTTTTCATTCGGATTGTGAAATTAATTGTCTCTAGCTAATATAATTAAAAACAAACACTTCTGATTTCAGAGGAGGGAAAAGGGAAGGAGGGAAAAAAAAAAAGAAAATAAGAAAAAAGAAAAGCAGCAAACTGCAGCCCTGATTTTCTATTGACAACAAGAAAGCTCTGCCATCCCTGAACTGTTTAATTATTGAAATGAACTGTAACAGTACACTGGATTGTTGCCGAGGTCACCGAGTAGTACTGGATGTCAAGAGGAAAGCAGCAGCTCCGAGAGCCCTCCAACGCCCCAGGCTCCGTCTAAAAACCCACACACTTTTTCTCAGGCATTCAGCCCCTGATAGGTAGCCTGATAGCATGGCCGATTTGCTAGTATTACAGAGGTCCAACGGTGCTTGCTTGTTTTAAGACGAGCCAAACTATGCTCTGGTGACCACCGTGACGCTGTGATTCCCATGCCCTATCGCATTCCTCTTTCTCAGATCCCAGGCATTTTTTTTTTCCCCTACGTGCAGTCCAGGATGTAGACAAATGAATTCCAAGTGACCTATGTGGGGGTGGACTCTTTGGAAACAAACAACAAAAATAAGATATCTCCTGTCCTCACTTTTTCATTTGCTTGTTCCCTGGATACAGTTTATTCGTGGCAATGAAATACACATTGTGTCTCTGGAGCTAGATCCAGCAGCAACATCTTTACCACCCCCTAACCTTGGCTGGGTTGGGGTTTTTTTTTCCTCTTTTCTCTTTTTCTTTTCTTTTTTTCTTTTCTCTCTCTCTCTCTTTTTTTTTTTTTTTTTTTTTTTTTTTTTTTTTTTTTTTTTTTTTTTTTTTTTTTTTTTTTTTTCTTTTTTTTTTTTTCTTTTCTCTTTTTTTTTTTTTCCTTTTTTTCTCTATTCTTTTCTTATCTTTTCTTCTTTTTTTCTCCTTTCTTCTCTTTTCTCCTCTTTCTTTTCTCCTTTTTTTTTTCTTTCTCCTTTATTCTCTCTTCTCCTTTCTCTTCTCTATTCTTTTCTTTCTTTGTTTCTCTTTTCCTTTATACTTTCTTTTTCATTTTCCTCTTTTCTCTTTTCCTGATTTCCTATTTCATCCTTTACAAAAGGCATCTTGTTTAACTTTATCTGCTCCTCTGGAAGTCGGGCTGCTCTTTAAGGCCTAGCATATCAAGGCTTATTATTTATTTAAACAATGTTGGTGTTTTTTTTTTCTATGAAAAGTTCAGGAAACTGGAAGTTTTTTAAAAAATGCTTGTACATCTTTGCAGTGGCAGCAGGATCTGTTGTGCAAATAATCCCTGTGTATGCAGGGGAAGGGAAAAACTTATATTGAAACTTTCAAAGTGAAGAAAATCCTGTAGACACAAAAACTGCTAAAAAGGAGTAAAACTGCAGTTGGGGAGCAGACAATAAACATTTCAGATTGCTTTATGGCACACTATTACAGGCAACTATCTTGCTTAAGTAGGCATAACATTTTTCACGGTACATATTTAAAGGTTTTATTATGCTTTGGGTTAACAGCAGGGAACCACTGCTCTTGAGGGGAGGGGAGAAATAATTTCTGCCAGTCCAGTGGCCTGGCAGGTAGCAAAAACACATTTCAAAATGGCTCAAGAAATGTACTATGTGGTCAGGCACAAGCAAGAACCAGCCTACCCTGATGCTGATGTTGTGGGCTACATACACAGCCCACGAAAGGGAAAAGCAAGAAGTGACCCTTGGGACCAGTTCTGGCCACCAATATGGTGTAACCGTATTGGTTCCCGGGACTTTTACTGGGACACCTACAGAAGACACAGCCCTGAGGATCTGATGAGAGCAGCACCTCGTGTACCGGAGCTGGGAAGATGTTGTTTCTGCTGTCAGACATCTGCGCCTCTCCCACCGCCGGCAAGCTCGAAGCATCAACGAGCCAACTGGCAGCAACCCCCTTGCTCTTCCTATCTGTGTAAACGTTCTCGCTATTCAGTCCCTCACCAACATTGCTGCTTGATTTAAGGGCCAGACACCAGATCGTTTGGGGCCACCGCAGCTTCTCCGTGGACCTCAGCCATCCTCTGGAGCGGCTCTCGAGGACGGCAAGCTCCGCGGTGACATCTCTTCCCGAGCTGCCAACTCCCGCGAGCTTGAAACAATGGAACAAAGAATAACGGGAAAAGAACAGTCCACAGTAACTCATCCAGCATTGTCTTACATTCCCTTTGGCTTCATTAAAGTGAGTGACGTCCTTCAGTCCTGGGTGCCCTCATCCCTGAAGGTTTCTGCACAAAGCTCAGCCCAGATTTGCAGAGCCCAGCAAACAGCTCTGGGCACTTCTCGCCTGCCCCTGGCTTACACCAGGCACTTGGCTGCTCTTGGCCTCAAGTCCTTCTTGCCCAGAGAAGCTGTGGGTGCCTCATCCCTGAAGGTGTTCAAGGCCAGGCTGGATGGAGTTTTGAGCAACCTGGACTGGTGGGAGGTGTCCCTGCCCGTGGAAGGGGGGTTGGAACTCAGTGATGTTTGAGGTCCCTTCCAACCCAAATCATTCCATGATTCCTGTGTGGGGAGACCACTCTTCAGCTACCCCACCCCTCACTCCCTTCCCACTCCTTGCGTGCTGGGGGCTTTGGTGGAGAACGGGGACCCGGACCTACAAGCTACTCTTAGGACATAACAACCTGTAGATACTTATCTCTCCAAAACAAATTAAAGAGACCTTATTTTCATTATTCCCCATAATGTGACAACTTGCCCTGTTCCCCAATTTGCTTTTCCCTCCTCGGAAAGGTACACCATTTACCCCTGATGCTCCCACCAGTGGTCTGGCCCTCATGGGTGTGAAGGGAACAAAACCTTTCTTGGAATAGGCAAAGTTTCTGCAGAGACACAAGGAGATAATCTCTTTGTAAATTATGTGAACTGAAGTAAGTAATTTAAACAACTTATTCCCCCAGGTAGCCAGTGACCACTGTACATCCCTGTTATTTAATTTGACAGTTAACCTTTCGAAGGCTGGTAGTCATTTTAGATTAACTTTTATATCTTAAAAATTAGTAAGCAATTTCCTTCTGGTTAATTTTTTTTTTTTTAAAAAAATTCTTATTTTCTCCGCCTATTTCCAATGGTCATTTTATCTACTTAATTTTTTCATCCATTTCAATGCATCTCTTTGTGAGTCAGAATTGGGGAGGGAAGAGAAGGAAGAGTTGCTAAGAAATTGGAAAACATTATTTGAGTAGGTAAGATTAAGCATTTGTGCCATAGTTTACAATTACAATAAAATAAATCTAGAAACTATTTCATGTATGAGAGCACGTACATTAGAAAAAATATTTCTATAACAGATAACCATCTTCTGAACACTAGAATGTTAGTAATTTGTCAGGTTTTCTTTTAATTAAAACTGTGAATATAGTTCATGCTCTGTTTGGTTCAGTGTCAACATTTTGGATGGGGGCTAAAACTGATTTCCTCTTAAATCTGTTGCATTTCTCAGGACAACTGATGAAGTGTGCCTTTACCATTAAGCTCTTGAACCCATGAGGTTTGCTTGTTTCAAGATCAGTAAATCAACAGATATTAGAGTAATAGCCCTGATAAGACTCAAGACTTCTAACACTTCTGTAAACGCTCCCTTTACCAAAACTGCATCCATTTTTCCTCTCAGACAACCTGGTTTAATTCATTGCATCATTATCAAGTTGGTCCACTGTAAAATGAATTAAAATTATGCTAGTTAGAACACTTTCATTCTAAATATTTTCCCCAATGCAACTCATGAAACCTTTAATGTTTAAACTGTTTTTTTAAAACACCACAAAAATCTGTCTGATCTTTAAACCATGTATTCTCAATATTTCTCTGGGAGAATACATAAATTTCCTTGAGTTAAAGGTGTGTCTCCAAAAGTAATGGTAGGGATTAACCAGCAAAGGACTCCAGTGACACCTCTACCAGGGCAAGTGCGATCGGTTTTGAACTTTCTTCTTACAATTTTAGTCCCTCAAAATATAATCACTATAGGCAAAGTGCTAGTTCAAAGACTTTATATAAAATTTTAAGTCAGCATCTACCAAAAAACATCTTCTGGGTTATGGCTCACACACCATAGGACACTCAAGTGGTTTGTGCTCACCCCTTCCCACCAGCTTGCTCTGCAGTGGGAGGTACCTTTGCATGTTAAAGAACTGGCCTCAAAATCTGCCTAACCCACACAAAATACAAGTGGATTTACACAGGGTGGTGGAGGGGAAAAGTTTAGATTGAAACTTGTTTTCTAGAGAAGTGATTGTCTTTGATTTCTAAGAGTGTCTCCAACTCAGACTGTTCACCAAGTAATACTCAGCAGGAACCACTATGGAAGTTTGCTATGGAAGATCTGCATGAATTAGGAGCCCCAGCCCTTGTGTCTAGGCAAGACCTTCATTCCACCCTGGTAACATATGAAAAAGGAGTTCAAAATGGGGATCCGTCCAGGGAATACTGGGAAAATCTTATTTCAGCAGCCACTGGTGCTGCGGACATTTGCTGCGATGGCTGAGGAATACAAGGATGAACCATACAGCTGCAGTGCTAGAACCAGCCTGGGTGCACTCGATGTAGGGGTTAAAGCAAAAGCCAGTGACTTCCTTGTGCATAAATATGATTGCAGAGAGTGGAAATATCCATTACGCTTCCTAAAAACACTTGTAACTAACCATATTTAGCTTCAAGCTTTCGTTCCTTCTACCTTGCCTATTTTAATAAATACTCGTGGCACTCAATAAAATTAAAACATCAATGAACAAAACAGATTCATCCGAATTTTTCCCCAGGGATCTGGAATGGAGACGAAGCACATCTGGCACAGGAGAGTCATGTTGCTAAGTATGCTCAACTTCCCCACTGATAGGTGAGTACAGCGATAATCTAATTTATCTGTAACATACCTGAACGGTTCTTGGATCAAAGCCTGGAGGATGCAAAGGAAAAGGCTGAAAAGTGAGAAAGTTGACTTGGAAAAGATGGTAACTTTCAAATGTATATGGTAATCACCACAGTAGTGAGAAAGAGCTCGGATTTGATTCCCTGGGAATTACCTCAAGACAAAGATGGTGAGAATTACTTTGCAGAGTATGTGAGGGAAAGCACACCCTGAAAAAGAGGAGCAGATGCATCCTTAGAGTTCAGTATTCCTCATGCCTCTAACTTCTCACGCCCTTTACACAGCCTTCTACTAATTTTTCTACACTGATAATCTATAGAACCTAATTACACAAAGTTTTTAAAAAATCCTTCCATAAAACGCATAATGCCTGATATCTGAGTCACAAGCACAGTTAATGTAATCTAACACATATTGCGGGAACCTACTGCACACAGATATTACCAATTAGCACATGATTTTAACAATCAACATTCATGCAATTAATAGAACACTTCATATTCCTTCTAATTTTGAGCTCTGCATGAGCATATGTTATCATGACGGAATGTGGGATCATTTATTTATACTGGAAGCAAGGCTCCACATAGAAAGCCGAGATGCTGAAAGTCAGCCTGAAAGTGAAAAGGGCTCAGTTTTGCGTGGAAAAAAAAGGAGTACTTCTAGTCTGATTTCTAAAAGTTGAGATGTGTCCTTACCTGCTTGCTGATTCTTGCTGTTAATGAACTTCTGGAGAAGAAACTGTGCTGCCGTTATAGCTGGGAAACACAACCATCAATTAGTCAACAGACAGGTAAACATTTACCTCTGGAATTGAATTCTACTGGATAATCAAGAAATAACCACAGTGTCTTGCTTAGATTTCTATTATTTATTTTTTTTTTACATTCTGAGAACAGTATCTGAGCACCTTATTTTCATTAAAATGTTTATTATTATACTTTATTATGAGTAGAGAAGAGTTATTATACTTATTGGACAAACAAAGAGTTATGGTATAGAGTGATTAAGGCCAGACCCCACAGCGTTTAGCCACCCGTAGGATTTAGGTGTTCAATACCCTCAGGATCCAGTCCTGTCTATTTTCCTTGCAGCAGAAAAACAGGGAGCTGGACTTCCCTTTCCCAGAGTCCCAGAAGTTTCCAACCTACCTTACTTGGCTCTTTTTGTGTTCTTTGGTGCTAACATAAGTAAAACAAACAATACAAACTTATTTTTTAATTACGAAAGTCAGAGATGTGTTACTAGCTCATTTAGGAGACGAGATGCTTACTAAGAACATGTTTTTTATATAGACTGCAAGGAATCACACTACACAGCTGCAGTAGCTGGAACTGCTATGTTCCCCATCTATCGCCAGGAAGAATAACGTCAAAACACAGGGGTTGTGCAAACCTTTGCTCCAGAACATCCTCGTGTCTTCAGCTGCCTTGTTACAGAGATGTTCCACACCTCTTTCCTACCACTGAAGACATTCCAGCAGGCCTTCCCAGCCAAGCACACCCTTCAGCAACTCCTCCCACAGGCTAGAATACAAAGGTAGTCTATTTCATCTCCCCACCATGTTGACCCTCCTTTCAGTTTAGGAAGCTGCCCAGTCTCATCTTGCTCTCAGTAGATTTTGGAGAACGTGACAAGAGTCGTAATCATCAGGGAGTTCTCTTCTACTTACAAAATGGCAGAAGAGGTTATGCAAGATGGGACTTGTGATGGCAGGAATCATTGAATGGTTCGGGTTGGAAGGGACCTTAAAGATCAAGTTCCAACGCCCCTGCCAGAGGTGATGATACCTCCCATTAGGCTGGGTTGCTCAAAGCCCTGTCCAACCGGGCCTTGAACACCTACAGGGATGGGGCAGCCACAACTTCTCTGGACCACCTGTGCCAGTGCCTCACCACCAGGAGAGACCATGTTCCTTCAGGCTGCGTTGTGGCTGTCCCCTCCTTGCCTTTCCAGCAGGTTAGCAGCAATGTGGGTTCCCTCGGACTTTTACTTCAGGACCTGCTCCAAGTCCCTGCGTCAAGAGGCTGCTGATGCAGGGAATTCTCCTTTAGCAGCAGGGACCAAAGCAGCTGCAAGAGCTGCAGATGTAGACTCTAAATCACTGTGTCTTTTCCTCTTTCAGGACAAGCTCCTGGGAGAATTTGGTTTACCACACATCTGACGTGTATTTCTATGTCGCAGGACAGGAGTAAAGTAGCAATTCCCTGGGTATAACTTTATTTCTAAAAAAATTCAAAGAAGTGTTTATGTCTCCCATCACTGCCTCCCCTCTCAAGGAACCCTTCATGGAGGTGTCACCTTTTGGGCTGCTGCTACTTCAAATGATAACAGGTTATAGTAGTCTACAGGTGGGTAAAGAAAAGCAAGATTTCACCTGTGACTACATCTCTCATAATTATCCCAAGGACTTCTCAACCAAATTCTGGTCAATGGGGAGGTAAACCCTCTGCAAAATTCAGTGTCTGTGTGATTTCTACACATGGTTAGAAGTATGTGGTTGAGTCAGGCCACGTTTCCACGATGCCCAGGGAAGATGCCTGGCTATAGATAAGCAAGAGGGAAAAAGGAAGGCTTCCTGTCTCAAATTCGCTTTGCCCGAGGTAACTTCAACCAAGGTAATAGAGCAGCACTAGTGACACTGACAGAGAGGTACACTAAGTGTAATGGGTTTTTACACTGACTAAATACATTAGCAATGACCTTCCTGCCAAAACCTAAAATAATTAAAGAAAAATAAATCAAGAGATACTTTCTTCTACTGATATCAATAGTAAATATGTATTTTTCTTAACCATTATTTTTACTGAAGGCTTTACTGCATAAAGAATCCAGGGGGAACAGAAAATCATATAATTGTGCAGGTTGGGGAATTCTCTAAAAATACGTAACCATGGCACCCTTGTCATTACCAATCAAGTAATCTTGATAAAAAGTAAAGTAATTAGCCTTTGAGAAGAGCATAAAGATAATTAAAAATGACAACTTAGTCATCTCAACAAACAACAGCACAGAACCAGTCAGTATTTCTAACTATAGCACAACGTGATAACTTGACCTGCCAAAATGCCTTGCCTTCAAGCCCGTTAGAAGGAACCACAGCTCATGAGAGCAAAACTTTGCTAATCTTTGCTTTTGTTTTAAAAATTAGATTTACTTCCGCTATGATCCAATGCTTCTACTTGCTCTCTGTGTTTCATCATCTTTTACTAAGAATTTGCCCACCTGCCAGTAATTTTTAGAAATGAAATGATGGAAACTCCTGTAGTCTGATAAATGGAGACTATAAAATGCAAAGTATGACCATATGCACTGCTGAAAAGATTTACTAGTTTCAAATAAGAAGTTTAGTCTCATAACAAAGTTGCATGTTTAAAATTTATAAATAATAGCCAGAAACAAAAAGAAACCACTGACCTCTCATTTAGATAGCAATTTGGAGTTCTGTCCTCCCATAGATGTTAGTGGCAAGGTTTTCATTCCTTTCAATGGGAACAAGAGTGAATATTTCTTCTTTTCTTGCCATCAAAAAATCTTTGATGAGGATACATTTTCAGAAAGTTATCCCAATTACTACCACTTTTCTTAGCAGATATATTTACTCAAGTTGCAGGTAGTGAAGAAAATAAACTAATGTCTTCTCAAATCACAAGATTCTACTAAATATTTTCTAACATAAACATACATATGTATTCTATACATAATTACATAAAGAAGTGATAGCCAGTAGTCCAGCTTTAAGTATTCCTTAAAGCTGAGAGCTTGTTTGCTTTAAGAATTAAAGTCTACTAATCTAAGCCTTGTGCGCAGAACTTAGTCTCCATGAGGCTTTGATGCAACTCCCAAACTTACCCTCACAGGTTTAGATTTAAAAAGGATAAATCAGAACTACCTCAGGCCAAGCCCAAACATTGGTGTTTTCAACAAATCCAGCTGAGTGATGTTGACTCTTAAGGCCAGGTTGAATGGGGCTTTGAGCAACCTGGTCTGGTAGGAGATGTCCCTGACCATGGAAGGGGGTTGGAACTCAATGATCCATAAGGTCCCTTCCAACCAAAACCATTCTAGGATTAATCATGCTAATAGACCTTTTTTTTTTTTCAGCCACACAGAGAAGATAGAGGTTTGATCCTCAGAACAAGGATTGACTGGGAAACGAAAAGAGGTGGAAGAGATTATGACTGGGTTTTGCCAAGCCCACGCTAATCTTTCACTTTTGGTTCCTTCTTGCTAGGGAAGAGCAGAATAACGATGACTTAAAGAAGCCCTGAGGCTGCTGAAACACAGTGCGTAGGAAGCAACCTGCAAAACAGAGCGATTGCGACTCAGTGCAGGAAGGGAAAACTTAAGCTCCTTTGACTCACAGTATATATGAATACATGAGTTGGTAAAATAGTTACAGATGCATATCTAGACCAAATAAAAAGACCCTGTAGCCGTGGAGAAAATATGTATCTGCTCGTGCTGCGCTGCTTCCACTCTTCAGAAAGCTTGAAGCAGGAATAATACGTTTGCTTATATTTTGAGCAACTGTTGGATGAAGCAAAATTCTAAGCAGGTAAAGGCCTTGATCCTGATCTGTAATGCATCGTAAGGCACAGTTCACCAAAGGCAGCTCTGGCTTAGGAGAGAGAGTTTCCCTAAGCTTTCCCTGCAGCCAGCGGAGAGCGGGATCATCCATCCCCAGATATTGCAAACAGGCAAGCATTCCCGTCAGATCCGTGGAAGCGGACCAACATATACAGGCTGAATATCTTAGGCTGCCATCCCAGATAGACAGATCTGCACCTTTTCACAATTCTTCTTATGCCAAACATAACGACATCGAGCAACCTTTCTGAGCCTTGATTTGCAAACTTTTCATTGAAAAAATTTTTCCTGGGTCAGGGTCCTCCAGCTGAATTCTGTATCAGGAATTTAGTGCCATTTTTGGGTGATTCCAGGGTGCTTTTTTGATTCCTTAAAGTGCTTTCTCAAATGTATTTGTAAAGATTTGTGTTTGTTTTAAGAGACGCTTTCTCTGAAAAAGTTTTTAAAGGTCTTAGAGGAAGCACAGTCTCTTTTCACAAGCTTACTGGACAAGCAGGTGTTTTGGTCTCAGGCTCTCACTCTTTGGTGTTATAGGACATCAGGGAAGATAAGAGAAGTGTTGCTTTTCTCTTCCTTTTTTGCTTTCCCCAGGTAAAAATTAATTTTTTTACAGGGATGAGGTAGTAATCTATAACACCTGCAAAGGAAAAGCATCCACTTGGTCTTTTGACATGTTATTTCCTTATGCAGTGAAGATGGAGATAAAAATAAGATATTTGTCTAGAAAGCAAAGAAGAAAAGAGTAAAATCTCCACTTGCTCTTGTACCTCTCATCAGACCTACAGGCTCTTAAGCTTAATTCCAAGTTTAACCTGGACAAAGAATTGGAAAAAATACACTGTAGGGAACACGACTGCATTGGCAGTGGAGTGGATTCAATGACCTAATAGTTCTTTTTCCATCTTTGATTTCTTTGATACTATTTTTAAAGAGGAAACACAAATGATGGGCCACTCCAAACAAATTGTTACCATAAACCAATAGAAAACATCAAAATTGGCAAATGCTCCTTTAAGACGTGCATGGCTCCTGTAGGCAGGGAGAAGACTAATAATGTACCTCTCAGAAGGTCCTGGGCTATGTTTATTTCCCTTATTTATTTAAAAGAAAATCAAAATACTTTTAAGCAAGTGGGCCGGTTCCAAATTTAGGAACAATTGAACAAAGAAGAATCTGCTAATTCCAGATGGAATGCATATAGTCCCTTGGCACTTATTACTTACCAAATGTTTCGGGAAAGCAAACACATGACCTAAAAGGTTTTGTGAGTGTGGGGTCCTCAAAAAGCTCTTAACAAGTCGTGTATTTCTAACCGTATTTACTTTACCCACACACAAAAACCCACTTATTTTTCCTTTCTTTCTTTTTTTTTTTAATTTCTTTTTAAGCAGACAATGATCCCTTTAAACACTATTTATGTACGACTCGGTTACCCCGTAAGGCTGGGGGCTCTGAAGGTGTCTCCTTTGAAAGGCTTCAGCTGTGGAGCATCTGCTCCCTATGTGAGGGCCACCTTCCCCAACACCATGACTGGTGCAGGTGTTTTGCTAATGTGGGATTCTCCTGGCCAGCAGTACAGGCACGAGGTAGTTAGTAGGTAGGTAGTTTCTCTTCTCGAAGATGTAACATAATTTGGAGGGTTTTATTCCTATTTTTGAACTTGGCCCTTTGCACCAACTGCACATGGGTGACAACCCACCCTCAAAATGCACCTCTAGGCAAATTAATAAAGCAGGAATTTTTTTAGTGAGCATCACATTCTATTATTCTAATTGTTTCCTTCCCAAATTAAACACATTAGGGGAAGAGTAAAGTAGAAAACCTTAGAATCATAGAGTTGCCTCAGTTGAAAGGGATCTTTCAGATCATTGAGTCCAATCATCAACGTGCTGCTGACAAAAACCACCACTAAACCATGTTGCTAAGCACCTTGTCTACCCGGCTTTTAAATACCTCCAGGAAACCTTTATCTTGAGGCATTTGACCAAAATTAGTAAATTTTCAGCAGCTCTCCAACCCCAAGACCTCAGCACATTATGCAGCTGGTGGAGCTGGTGCACAGCAGCAGAGGTAGGTCCACATAGGGAATGAGCTTGACCTGCAAGGGAGTGAGTGCTGCTTTGGGAGATCTTCACTAAACCCATGGAATCCAAGAAGATGGAAAGGTTTCACTTCTATTCCACTGCACAAACAGAAATACCCCTGTGAAAATTTTCGTAACAAAGACTATAAAACTTTCAAGATTTCTAATGGTGGTTTTCTTCTGCTGGTGGGACATCCAAGTCCTGCCAAAGGGACAGAATCAAAGAGACCAGGCTATGGAAAAATGTTCAATAAACATCAGGTTTAATTATTGATTGGGATTTCTTTTTCACCATTATCATTTTCAATATCCTAATAACGGATCTATCTTTAAAAAGCTGTTTCCACTGTTTACAAAGTAAAAAAAAAAAA
>VXBW01001548.1:1226974-1250460 GCA_013400375.1 Thinocorus orbignyianus
CTTTGCTTTTTCAGTTTCCTTTCAGCCCGGGCGCCAGGGAGAGGTGAGGAGGATGTGAGGAGGATGCCCGGAGGTGCGCGGGAACCCGGCCTCCCACCCAGACGGTCCCTGTTAAAAAGAGCTTCGGCGAGAAGGGGTTTTCCTTCCTTAAGAAATATTGCAAACAGAAGATTCCCATGTTTGAAAGGTCAGAGGAAAAAATATAATGCACTCATGAAGAGACAACCTCATTAATCCTGTTGTTCTTGGCCCAGTCAATAGAAGAAACATAAATGCTGTCAGCACTGCGCTGCTAGATAAAGGATAAAAAGTGGGAATGAAATGTTTTACTGCAAGGACTGTTCTTATGGTTTGAGAACATTTCTGGAAATAACCTGAGCTGAGAAAATGTTCCCTAGGAGGAATACATGCTGTGGGAAACTGTGTGGAAGATAAAGTTTGGTCAGTGACCTTCTCACTATCCTCTAATCACGCAGCACACACTGCTCCAAAGAGCAAAAAGAAAAAGGGATGCTGTGCAGCCAGAGACACTTTACCTTCCCTACATTACATGAACTGAAGTGGAAAACACAAGAGTATCATAAATCTCTATTTCATGCTTTTGGATACTGTAGTGAAATCATAATCTACTGTAACTCGCGGGGGGAAAGAAAAAAATAAATATGTGACTTTTGGTTTAGGGCACTTTAATAGCACGAAACGCAATACACCTTCAGTGAGCATAAAAACAAATGACTGGAAGTTGCTAAAAGGGGAACGTGCCTTTTCAGCTCTGCAAGGCTGGGAATGGAGAAAGATCATCACATTTCTCATCCAAAAACAGGAACGACATAAAGGAGGGGGACGCGAAGCTACCTGTCCAGCGCAGGCTGGATGATCCATGGCAGAAAAGCTGAGTTTAAATACTCACACGTTAATGCACCAACAGGATTCAGATACTGTATCGGTACAGGCAGAGTGAGTAAATATTAGCTTATGTGGTTACTCCTGGGAAGATTAGGGAATCATTAAATACGGATGTCCGCACGCAGGAAGGGTATTGGAAAACTCCCACCTTTAGATATTTGTGGGAAATATAACTATTTTCCTTTTTTTTATTTTTTTTTTTCCTTTAAACTAGGATTACTGTAATTAACTGTCTCTGTGAGGTGGTTATTTGAGGACTGGTGTTACACGCACAGAAATGCCAGAGCTTTTTCGGGTTTCTGCAAGCACGAATCTCAGAAAGACACCGTGATCTTCCCGAAATGGCATTAGCGGGGTAAATATTTCCCTTGTGTTCATCGGTTACCGGCTGTTGACAAATACGCTACCTAGAGTGGTAATGCAGGGTAATGATGTCATTACTGGGGGATAAGTGATGCAGCTGCAGTGCATTTCTCTACTTCTTACAAAATAGCAAGCTGAATTAATCTGGGAGCCTTTCAAATATATCAGCTTTCAAATATATTTGTACGCCTCTCCAATATTTCACCAATCGCCATAGAACTACTTGCAAAAGCGACTAATTCAGGCAAAATACAGGCTAGGCTGAACTGCTCAAGTTAGAGAAAACTCTTTTTTTTTTTTAAAAAAAAAACACCTTAGAAATAAGAAGAATAGTCTGGACAGAATGAGATTTCCTTCTGTCTTCTTCGCTTGCTGGTTTCAAATCGGACATGAAACAGAAAGGGTGCAATAAGCTATTCTCTTATTTTTCTTCCATCCATCTGGAAACAAGAACTACCAGAAGTCTGACAAGAAAGCCTGATCTCCAGCCAGATTTCTAGAAATGTTAATAAGAGTCCCTTATTCCAAAAGCACCTTCAAAACGTCTTAACTATCGGGAAGAGAACCTCAGATGTCTCATCATCTACCACAGTTATTCCTGGAAAAAGACCAAGAAGTGCCCTACAGAATCCTCCTGCTACTGTATGTAACAAAACCTACGTAATAAAAAATGTAGAGATATATCATACATATATATGATAATGCTGGTGGTTAGGAATAAAACCTTTTGAAAAACCTTTAGGAGATGGGCAGTAGCAATATGAGAAATGTTCTCTCGTGGGCTTTACTCAGAATAAATTTATGGGGGAAGAGCATCCCATTTACTTCGGTGTCAGCTCAGAGCTTTCCAGGCACAAACCAGAAACATCTCAGAGCCTCCCTGGCGATGGGGGAGCATCTATGATGCTTCAGATGGGTACACCTCAGCTGAGGCTTTGAGGGGTGGCATATGGCCATACCAGAGAGTCCCCAGCAGAATTTTCCTATTCTATTTTGTGCAGCACAACTTAATGGCGCTATCGACATCGCCTGTGATATACGTCCTGCGATCAGTGCAATTACCGCATGTCATCACCACTGTAAATTTACCCAGCCCGAAACCATTTTGAAGTTAAACTGCATACTTAAGAACTACTATCCACCTCCTCTTTGTAAATTAGCTATATGATTTATCTGTGGGAACCATTTCAAAAAGTATACATTCAGAAATACATATACCACATGATGTCTTTTCCATATGGCATCTCATAATTATTTTGCTGTGTGTGAACATGATGAAAACAGTTTCATAATTCTCTAAGGGTTAGGGTAAATTATTTCAATTAGACATATTTCAGAGCAAACATTACCTTAGGGTTTATTAATAATAGTACCTGAGAAGGAACAGCTGCCTTTTAAGCAGTGAGAGCTGTCAGCTTCTCACTGCCCCCCCTGTAGCACCCCTTTTGTGACTCTAAAAAAATGGCAGATTTTCTCATGCTTTACCTAAACAGAGAACTTGGCAGCAGAGACCTGGTTGTAATCCTCAGCAAGGGAGCTGGTGGGTGGATTTTTTCTCTATAAACTCTTGTATAAACCACACCAGTCTCCTGGTATTTATTTTGTGTAATGTTGGAAATCATACACAGATCCAGCAGGCCATGTAAAGGAGTTTTGTAACTTCCTGAAACCCTTTCAGGCAAAATCTTTTTCTCCAGCAGCGGTCCCAGGTCGTGAGGATATTATCACCATTTCTTAAGGACAAAAGTCCTCAAGCCCTCGGCCATTTGGAACGGGATAGCTTTGAAAAGATGAGATGCGAATCTAAATTGGACCAGCTAATTATCATGAATTGCGGTGAGAATTATTAAAAAGAAAATTAGCTACGTCTTCAGTGTGTGCAGATTGTGTTGTAAGCACGGGGCCTGCTTATGAACAGCTTGCCTTGCAGTTCTATGCGTTGTGCTCCTCATATAGTCGTTTTTATGTATTAATACTGTCCTGTGACAGGCACTGATTTTGGACTGCCGACTCTATGCCCATACCCAGTGCAGCCCATCTGGTTTGATGCCCCACGTTGCTTTACAAGAGCATCTGCCTCCTTGGAAGGAACGCCTATTTTTTATTATATTTTAATTTTTTTCACTGAAATGCCTCAGAATCACCTAAATCACGCAAAAACCCTAAAAAAACTGAAGTGGAAGCAAGCTGAAAGCTGGTGGGTGAACAGGCATGGAAAATCTCAGCCTCTCCTCACCCTACGCAATTCGCAGAGAGGCAAGTTAATTGACCCTGAACACACAGTCACTGAAGCTGGGTTGAAAAAAGGGACAGAGTTACGTCCTTTGGCTAATAAATAATGCAGGTACAACAGCAGAGAGGGCTGGTGTGACTGACTCCTTGTTACAACCTGAGGGGCTGGAGGAAAATTGTGGAGCTGTAGCTCTGAGCCTGAGAGTGGTAGGGTGAGGGCACCAGCCCTCTCATCAGTCCTGTTTATTTAGGCCTCGTGCATGGAGGAGGGCTGAAGTATGGAGAAAATAAAAATTTAAACCGAGATACCCCTGATAGCATCTGTTATAAAGAGGTTTAAAACGAGCATGATGAGAAATCACTGCTCACCTTGACTGACAATCTTTGAATTCCTTCCAGTACCTACAAAGGGGCTCCAGGAAAGCTGGGGAGGGACTCTTGATCAGAGAGAGGAGCCACAGGACGAGGGGTAACGGTTTTAAACTGATAAAGGGGAGATTTAGATGAGATCTCAGGATGAAATTCCTTCCTGTGAGGGTGGTGAGGCACTGGAACAGGTTGTCCAAGAGAAGTTGTGGATGCCCCATCTCTGGAAGTGTTTAACACTAGACCAGAGGGGGCTTGGAGCAACCTGGTGTGGTGGGAGGTGTCCCTGCCATGGGGTTGGAACTCCATGATCTTTAAGGTCCCTTCTAATCCAAACCGTTCCATGAGTCTGTGAACCTGGCAATTAATCCCTGTGTGTCTATGAAGAGTGGACTTCTAATGCATTTAGCCTGTCTTCCCTCAAGAGCCTATACACACACACACAAAAATAGCACAAAAGCAAGAGTACGTACTTACAGGCATAACTGTAGGTGTAACACATTTATACAAATCCATGTTTGCTTGAAAACCTGTACCAGGATATCTAATGTGCTTAGTTAGCACCTGGCCAAACGTGGTTATTCTAATACGTTGTTATCATACTTTAATGTTTTCGTTCTAAGCTACAAGAAGAAAAATGCATTTCCAAAGAGAAAAATTGATTGGTAAAAGGCAGTCAAGCTATAAAATATTTCCTTTTGGTTCAGGTCCTAGTATTTTTGCCTGGCTCAAGTTCAGGAAGCTCTATAACTTCGCTGAATGATTTCCAAAGGGCCTTTTGCCCATATCTTTGTGCAAGAACACTCACATTTATCCTTGAAATTGCCACTTCAGAGACAAGAGAAATAATTTTCTTTCTCTGACTTCTAAGGCCTAAAGAAACTTGAGGATTTATTTCTGCAGAATTCTTTGGCTATGGTTTCTCCAGGAGGAACCTAGCATGGTCCCAGTCCTACAAAGACCTTCAGCACTGGGTGCCACATACTCAAAGGTCCTGGGGCAGACTTTTTCTCCCCCTTGTATGTCTTGCCCCAGTGTGTGGAAACACAAGCGAAGTGAAGGAATGAGAACCCTAAGCCTAAGATCTCTTTAATAAATTGAGTAAACAAGCTTTTGTCTAGTGTTTAGACTTCTGAAACTACTATCACATTTTGGGAAGGCTGTATTTTCAGTCATGGAAACTCCTAATCTCTTTCTCCGTGTCATCCAAGGAGGAGACTGACCTCTGGCCCTTGCTTGCCTCTCTACTTAATCCCATTATTTATTCTCCTTCTCTCCATAACCAGACAATCTTTGTTACAGTTCATATGTTTTTAAACTTCTCAAAATCCCACACTTTTCCGAGTTCTACTTTTTCAACAACTCTTCGGAAGAAACAAAACCTACGTGTTGGTCCTGTCTGCCAGACCTTTTTTTCCTGAACCATTTACAAATTCATTGGCTTGTTGCAATCCAACTCAATAGAGAGGGAGAAACCCTGAAGATTATTAAATTCCTTTAATTTCTGCAAACACTGGTAGCTGGAGATAGGTAGGGGACTGAAAAGAATGCCCCTGCTGCAGGGAAAGCTGCAACGTGAAGCTCTACAGTACCATTTCTGCTGACCTGGCCTTGACCAAGTGGCACCTGTGTGGATCTGCAGAGCTCCCAGTCTCTTGTACAAGCAAAGGCTCAGGGGAAACTGAGGCACAGCCCATATGGTGTATGAGGGGATTATCTCAGATCCCTGTTTCACCTAATTTCTACAGGAGAACATAAGAACAAGCAAACAGACTTGACTCCCTGGTACCCAGAGAAGAGGATTTTGTACCAAATTCTACATCCACGCATGAAATCTTGTCATCTGCCTGTAGCTTTTGAGTCTGAAAGCTGATAACAGGAATGCAGCACATGCTTATAACAGTATTTGTCTTTACAGCAATTTCTGACATACAGAAGGGCTCAGACTACTCTCATACCTGTCCACAATAAGGTCGCAGGAGTGATTTGGGTCTATACTCGTGCTCAGCAATTACACAATATCCTCTGCTGGCAATGGAACTAGGCTGGGAGTCAGGAGACAGACTTCCATCTGTTAGTAAAAGGTTGTGGGACTGTAGAAAGTTTTCTTTCACCCCCCCTCTCCCTCTGTCCTTCTCTTTTCCTCTCCCACACTTTGCCTTTTTTATTAGTTTGAGCTAAAAGTCCTTGGGCGGAAAGGCCTTTTTTTTTTTTTCACCAGATGTTTGCATGAGCCTAACACATTGGGAGCCCTTTCTTAGTTGAAGTCCAGATGGCCTATTGCAAAGTAGATAATAACAAGACTCCAGCAAATACTGATGTTCTTATATCTATATGACAACATCACCTTTGAAATGGGAATACTTGTCTGTGTGTGTTATAAGAATACATTTTTGCTTGTGTATTTAGCTGTAATAACCCCGCTAAAATACAAACACAAGATCTTAAAAGTAGCTCATCCAAAATTAATGGACAGTCCAGCTGAGATCAAATCTGCTTTCTGCAAGGAGATTAATAATCTGAAGGCATCTGAGATTTTGCCATGCCTGCCTTTCTTGTTTCTGTTCCATGGTGTTATGCTGTGCTGAAGACCGTACCCACCCTGTTAAAACACCATCTCTTTGCTTGCTCAAAGAGAAAGGCTGGACTTCTCATGAACGTTGTCTACCGCCCACAAGTCTGGCTCAAGACCCATCTATAAATTTCATTTGCTGTTTGAAGAGAAGAAATTTTCCTTGACGAAGGTGATTATCAGGTATTAAAGGCTAATCTTATAATAAATTTGTGAATTAGCAAGCTTATTTCTTAACTAGTCAAAAGCAAATCCCTCCTGCTCATACCTTGTTATGCTCGCGTTGCATGCTATCGTATCACTGGTATTTAATCATTTGTCAGGGAAAAAAAAAAGGAAGAAAAAAAAATCTCAAGCAGAGATATTCACTCACTGAAATGAGCAGAGTGGTTAGGTTACTCATCATGATGTGTTTTTCCAGATATATTTTTTGTATTTAAACCTAAAGGGCTTTTATTTTGTGTCAATTTGTACAATAAAGTTCACTTTTATAAGGCTGGCTTTGCTCATATATTGTTAGTGCATTTCATTAAACTCAGAAATTTTTAATTCTTTCTAGGATTCCTAATTCTGCTCTGAAGTACAAATGGTGCCCTCGAAGAGAGAAAGTCGGTGTAATCCAACACAAATTTCAAAGACCTCCCTGAAGTGTTTCTTTTCTGTGTTGTGGAAGGAGGAAGATGGGAAATGGCAGAAAAGCTGGCTTTTTGAATTGGCCCCGTTTTGAAGGTGAGGACAATCTGAAACACTTGGACCTGCTTCTAATACCCCCGTAGCCTGGATGCGCGGCTTGATTCAGGTCCATCTGTACCCAAAAGCCGGGGGATAAATTATGCATGTGAGGGGCTGCAGCAGCCTTTGCATTAAATATTGATCTGCTGGTCCTCTGCCACTCTGCAAGACCGTGCATCTCCAGATCCACCTGTCCGCACCACGGTGACAGCAGCTCCCCGAGGAAGGGCTTTAATGCCACACACAAAGCTGGCCGTCCAAAATAGGTGGCTCTAGAACAAATTTCTTGAGCGTAATTTATTCCACACCCTTGCTAGCATAACAAGTGTTCCCGAGCCTCTGTGGATATGTATTCAAGAGGGAGCTGTCTGTCTACATTTGATTTTACATTTCCTTCAGCTAGTTCAGAGATCCATAAGCAAAATCCAGCACCCGGGGACAGCTGGGAGGACTGTGAATTCATAAACAATAAATGGTTTACACTCACACTTACCTTAACATTTTAATCTCTGGCAGATAGGGTTTGCATGGGTATGGGTAGCAAACAGACTCTGTGTAATACAGGTTTATCCACCTATACTGCATATTTCACTTGCCTTGACTGCTTCAGAGCAGAAGGATCACATGAGGATGAGAGGAAAAAAGCAAACCATCCCCAAAGGGTGTCCACGTGCTGGGATGCAGGGAGAGATCTCCCTCTACACTCTCCCATTGCTGGTCTGCTGAGCAAAGGGAGACGGAATACATGCAGAACCCTTTTCAGGAGCCACTTGGGCAAGACCTCCACCAAGACTAATGAAAAACTTCTTTCTAATTCCACTACTGCACTTCTCAACCTCAGCCTCCCGCACCAAGGGTCACATTTTATAAATGCACTCTGGCTTAGGAGACACACCATGCCAAAGCAATCCTTCCTTCCCATCTTTCCCTCAAATCTCCACCACATGAAGTGGTCATTTTTGGATCCAGAGGAAATTCAAGTCATACAATTCTGCTGACCTCCATAGGATGACACCCAGACTGCAAAGAGAGCAAAACTGCTGCCTCAAGAGATAGGCAAACCCCCATGAGTTCAAGGTTTATATGTCATATTTTCTTCCCAAAGCAACCCAAGTTGTCCTCGCTGAGAGCAGGATTCCCCTCCCATCCTGCAGCAGTTCTCCTACCTCCAGACGTAGCTCCTCGAGGTACATCAGAAGACTGGAAGCAGATGCCTTCTCCAGCCCACTTGCTTCTCTAATCCACTTGTCAGTGCACTTGTTGGTAAAGGTGCTGACGTTTGTTTGAGCCATCAAAGCTGTAAGGGTGAATCAGACCTGTGAAGTATACAAATAACTATGAGTGTTAAGTATTTCTCTTACAAGAAATAACTGTAAGCAATTTTCCCAGTATTCCTTCATTACATCCAGTTTTCTAATTTGCAGTGAGTCACAGAAAACATTCCCGATTATTTTCTTATTAGACTCTCCAGATGTATTGAACAAATATATGAGTAGCCTGGCTGTTTAAGAAAGGCTGGAAGGGCAGTATGATCAGGACTGGGACCTGGCAGCTAAATATTTCCAGACTAAGTCACAAATAGAAGTTTTTCCACACCTGAAATCCTAGAATTTTACTGGAAATTACTTAGTAAGGGTTTAATGTGGTGTGCCCATTGACTTGGTGTTCCAACCAGCTTCAATACTCTTACAAAATCAGACTTCATCATCATATTTTTCTTTTTTTCTTTTCCTACTTGCAACAACATCAAGACAGCGTTGGAGAAGACAATGCAATAAAAATGCAGGAGAATCATCTCCTTTTCTTATTTTCACAAAGAAAGATTTGGTTTTAGCTCCTGGGAGGAGACTCGGCTCAGCTGACATTTTTGCATAACCAGGACGCCCCTTCCTATCCGCTGAGTTCAAAATAGCTGAATCGAAATAACTAGCGGGGCCAGTTGTGGATCTGACATTCAGAATTAAGCAGATGGTAAGCACAAAAATACAGTCTGGGTTAAATACTGACCACATTTGCCAGCAGCACAGACATAGAAACCCTGGCCCCATCCAGATCACAGGCAGAGCACATACAGATCTACCAAAACACTAAGAGCAGAATCCAGTATAAATTATTCCTTGTTAATAGTACACGGACATCTGACAGTATTTTTCTTTTAAGCAATTTTATATTATTTTTTTCCCCCTCTTCAAAAAGATGGAATTTCACTCTGTACCGGACACTTTGGCCAAGAGCTTTTTCCCAAATGGATGCAATCCCCTTTCTGATGTGAGTGCCTAACACCAGCCTCCTACCATCACATCCAGACACGCTGCCCCCGCCGTGCTGACGGGTGGGAGGTGATATTTAAAGCAATGCCAATTGAACACAACGGGGGACAGGCAGAGCAGAAGCAACAGAAGGAGGATTTTGCAAGAGCTCGCTAGGTCACGTTAAACTCCTTCTCTGGCCACATCCAGTGTCCAGCCCGTATGCCTGAAGATCTTTCCTGTAAGCTCTTTGTTATTTATTTGGAAAATTTACTCTGGCTGCGGTTTAACTCTGTCTTTCGGAGCTGCTCTTTAATTGACATAGTGCACTTCATCCTTCATAAACAATAATCAAAGGTGCCGGTGCCCCAG
This sequence comes from Thinocorus orbignyianus, assembly GCA_013400375.1. Lineage (NCBI taxonomy): Eukaryota > Metazoa > Chordata > Aves > Ciconiiformes > Thinocoridae > Thinocorus > Thinocorus orbignyianus. Next base: position 1,236,767 of record VXBW01001548.1, read on the forward strand.
AGGACACGATCAATACTAGTGGATGACCTGGTCTCTATAGGAATGTTACTTATACATCAAGATTTGTACTGAAGAAGAGAAAGCAAGAGCCTTAAAAGCTGCATTTGTTAGGTTAAGAGACTCATACCTTTGGCTAAGCATCAGTTAAAGCCTCATAGACAAACTTCTTTGTTTCTCATAGAAATAAATATTTATTATTGCACTGGGAAAAAAAATACTCTCATGAAGCCTAACTATTTTAATAAAAAATTTAATATGTTTATTTCTTCCAGACAGGAGATAAAAAGCTGTCAGAAAAATAATGGTTTAAATTACAGTGAGATGTTTTCTTTACCTAATCTTTCTCTTTCTTCTTTCCCAAAAATCTATGTGGCGTGCTCAGAATTTTTATTTTTAGTAAGAAACGTCAAGGAAACACTTTATGGCAAGCGGCTGCTCACTATTAATTCTTTTGTTATTAAACGTGGGAACATTAATTACCATTTATCGTTTTGGCTCTAATATAGATTTCCCACAATAAAATCTTTACACACATATACAGACCCTATAATCTAATCAAGCAATTTGCTCCTACCTACTTGGAAGGGAGAGAAAGAGCAAGATTGTTATAGTTATTTCTTTTGATTTTTTTTTAATTCAGACGAGGAGGAAGTGCAGCAGAAACTGGTAATGGGACCTATATAAGGATAGGGAAAAAACAATGACTATTCCTCCAGTCAGTGTATTTGCTACTCAATTAGTAAACATACTTTATAAAAGACAAAGTACCTTCATAAAAGGTAAAGAAATTCAGCACAAGAGATTGATAGAGCTGCATACAAGCCACCAAGCAAACATACTGCACTGCAAAAGCGGTGATAATAATAAAACTTTGCTTTTACTCAGGAAAAAAAAGTAACATCTAAAATAATTTAGCAGCAATTAGCACAGTGTTGCCTAGAGTAGCTCACACACAGCCCATATTTCCAGTGTGGTCCATGGAAGTTCACATTTATCATCATAAACATAACAGAAGTTTATCAAGAAAAAAGAAAAAAGGCTGTTACAAATGCTAGTGGTGTAGACAAAGGTAATGGTTTTAAATTGGAAGGGGGGAGATTTAGATTAGATATCAGGAAGAAATTCTTTCCTGTGAGGGTGATGAGGCACTGGAACAGGTTGCCCAGGGAAGTTGTTGATGCCCCATCCCTGGAAGTGTTTAAGGCCAGGCTGGATGGGGCTTGGAGCAACCTGGTGTGGTGGGATGTGTCCCTGTCCATGGCAGGGGGGTTGGAACTGGATGATCTTTGAGGTCCCTTCCAACTCTAACCATTCTATGATTCTATGATAAAGTAGTCACAGGAGGGTGTGCTGCAAACTGTTGTTTTACACAGGATAAAACAGAGTTGATGAGCTCCCTAAGACATGCCCCCATCAGATTTACCGATTTTCACATTGACAGGTACATTCTTTACACCGCTGCAGATAATCTTGCAGAATAAGGTTGTCATTACTCCTCAGATGGCCTAATTTGAATCAACATGATGAATGAATATACTGTATTTTCTCAGAACAAACAAGCTGCAAGCTCCATCTTAAGCACGGAAGCTACAGCGACTGATTAAGTATGTATGCCGCTTGCCAAATCTCTGCAGATCAACACAGGACTTAAATCTCACTTTCACTTTTAGACTTATAATTATTCTCAGAACGAAGCTTCCATAATGAACAGTTAAAACCATTTATTTCAAATATTGATTTACAACCGGAGGCCTTACATTAATACGTGTCTTAGTCATTCTGGGCCTTTACTGCTAAATCAAGGACTGTGCAGGCAGAGGAGGAAAAACTATGTGGTGATACCCTTTCCATGGTCCACGGACTGTACTTTGGAGCCCAAAGTCATTCATCCAAAATCCAGCAACAAACCAACACAGCTAAATTCCAGCAGCTCCTCAAGTCCTTCCCGCTTACTTCATGTGAGATCTGATTTCTGTAAGTCTGTCCTTGCAAACCTTGAATAAATTAGGTTTTAATCTCATCACTCCTTTTTCCCATGCCTTCCCACTCCAGATAAATTCCACCATTCCCACCTCTGAGCTTCAGCTCCTCTGCAGCCCCTGAGCTCCTCCAGAGCTTCTTTTTTACTCTCAAGGTCTTTGGTGTCTTTTCACTCTTCTTTCAAGTCATTCCAGAAATACAATTGTATAATGTAAAATGCAGCCTTCTAAGAAAAGATATTCAGACATTATTTTTTTCCTCTTTTTATTCCCCCCACTCTAGAAAAAAAATATATGGTTGAACTGATATAATACTTCACAGCTTGGTCAATTCCTATATTACACCCTATTTCATTTTTTAAATCTAACTGTAGTTTTACAGACTGCAAACCACTTCTGTCAGCAGCCAGCTCAAAAATATTTCTAAGTAACCTGTGGCATAGGCAGCTGCTGAGACACTACAGAGGTTCTAGACCATCTACGTGCAACGGCGCGTGGATGGACTCCGTCCACACACTTTCCTTAATGAAATCCTTCAAGGGGCAGAAAGAACAAAGTCACCAAATGGCAGAAAGAATAAGGTCATCACCGGTCATATCAATTGCTTACTGATGGAAATATGTCAAGGAGAATAGTCATTTCAGTGGTTCCTCCAGATGCCGAGGAACTCTGTGGAGAACATCAGCTTAGATGCAGAGTGTAATCAGTTTGATCTGCCAAAAACATTGCTGGAAGAACCTGACTTGCCATCTGCTCGGTAGATAAACCACACTAAAGTCCCTCCAGTGACGTGCTAGAGCATGGATTTAAAAGGCAGCAGCACAAAAACATCCCTTTGCATTCCTCTCCATCCTCCAGCAGAACCGAGGGTAACCTACTTTCTCCCGAGCAGTCCCTATGTTTCAAAGGAGCCCAATCACACCAGCAGCTCCCCAACACAATGACACAGAACGCACAGCGCTAACTCAACATGCATTATTTGATAACATTTTCGCACCGAATTGCTTTTTCTACCCGTCAGCCCACGGTTTTCCCTCCCCCCAGGATGTCACCGAGTTATTGACATTGACAGAACCAGGTTAAGAGAGACTACAAGAACACTACAAATTCCTGCCCCTGGCACTAGCGATTGAACAATTGCTTCTTTCCTTTCTTTTTTTATTTTTTTTTGTGCCAGATGTAAAAGTTTGCAAGCTCTGGACAACAACAGGTTGCAACACAGGTTATTGCTGCAGATATGCAATAGATTTTTGCACCCTGACTGGGTCCAGTCTAGACCCCTCCCAAAATGGCATTGAAAAAGAGGTAAATTCTGCTGATCAATGGTCTTCTGCTGCATAAAAAAACAGTGCTGAAAAGATAAGCTGAAATTACCTACTATACCTATGTAACAAAGAAGTAAATACATCCAGATTTTGAAAAAAATTCAGTTTTCTCAATTTATGGCAGAACTACTGAGAGCTACCCTTATCTCAATATTAGTCAAACATAACCTGAAAAAAAAATGAAAAACAAAACAAAATGAAAAAAACTAAGAAACCATCGTGTTCTCTAATAATACATTTTCATGTTTTTCAGCTATTTGAATGTGATTCAGTAGCTTATGGTTACCTTCTGGAAAAAAAAAAATATCTCCAATCATTTTTGACATCTACTACAGAAGAGACAAAATGCCTGTGACTTAGAGAACCTATCACAACTTATAAGCATAAATACCACAATTTTATATGTTCAGGAATAACTTCAAATATGCAGAACAGCCCCTGGTTTTAATCTTATTTTTTTCCTTTAATAACTGACCTACATCAGCAACCAAATCCTTAGTACGTTCTAGTGGCATAATTTAAATTTCTCTTACGTGTACTGCAGAGTTGTCACCAAAGTCCCTGACCAATCATTACAGAAGACTGAGGAGTGGAGAAGATGCTTTAGTTGCTGCAGTATTTAGGAAGAAAAAAAGGCAGAAGAAAAAAAAAAAATCAAGAAATGAACAACCTGGTGGAGATTTCAATCCATTAGCAGCATTGAGCTTGCCAGTTCTTTACTGCAGCATTTGACAAGGCTCTGAGCCAGAGATTAAGGCACGTCTCCTGAGGAAGGAAAAGAACAGGAGCTTCCACACTTCATTAAGGATATGTTTTATTTGCAAACTGCCAACCCACAGAGTGGCACTGACTTTTGGGTCATGGAAAAGGTTGCAGTTGTGCACTTGAACCGTGCCAAGCTGAGTTGGATTATACTCTTGAAAAAGCAAATCAAAGAGAAATGATAAGAAAAACAGGGAAATCCATGATTGCAAACTACCTAAAATAGGACTTGAAACGTAACTTATGCTCCAGTCAGGTTTTTCCTCCTCAAAAATTGTACTAAAGCAGGACAAGTGCCCAAAACAACAGGGAGCAGTTAGCTACAAAATGCATATTCATGCTATATTTTTTCATAATTTAAACATACGTTCTCAGATTTATTTCACATTGATTGCTTTAAAAATGTTAATATCCGTATAGAGTTGGGCCTTATCATTAACTGATCCTTTGCCAAAGACTGTACTAGCATTCCACGACTGTATACAATTTTTTTACTAAGTTATTGTCGCTTTTTCCTGGCTTGTTTTTCAAAATCAAAATAGAAGTACATAGCTCATATCGTTTAAAGTATAAATCATAAATCACTCATCATAAAGGGCCGGTTCTTGGAGTCTTTATTTGGTATTTGCACTGGCAATTTCCCAATCATTTTCAAATGGAGTTGTATTTGAGTAAAGACACGGATGCCAGTAGAGGTAAATTTTCTCCATTCCAGGAAAAAGGGCTTTAATAATAATGTTCAGTGTTAGGTTCCAGATCCTCTTTATGCTAACATCAACAGTACGGTTTGTATTGAAGGATGTTCAATGGTTAAAGATAAAAAAAAAAAAAAAGTATATGGGTCTTTAGGACCATTAGTGGGAAATTTGCCTGAGAATAGGTAATTTATACTGTTGCAATACACATGACCTATTTCATTTTTGTTTTGAGTATGCATTTATGTGCTAACAGTGATCACAAACAGAGCTTTGAGTGCACCAAGTTGATACTATTGCAACCACCACTACAGCTAATGCCAGTACCTACTCTTTGAAGCAATGGCTTTGATGGCAGAGCTGAAAGCTAACACTGATGCTAGCCTACAACTCCCATGGGCAGCCCCCTGTGCACCCCAGTTCAGAATTGGAGGTCTCTGGGCACTCTCAGAGCCTTTCTGCAGCCTGTTTGAGTGTTCTGGGTGCAACAGGAGATGCTGGTATACGTGAAGGTGCAGCTTTGCTGAGATCTAAGCTTAGGGCTATATAATATCTTCAATACCAAAAGCAAAGCAAAGCAATTACAATTCTTTTTTTAATCTGTAGCTGAACTAAAATAATTTATGGACAGATAATGCTCCTGCTGTGTCCTCTGCTTTTCTTCATTACCTACAAAAACATGAACTCAATAAACTACTGATACACAGAGAAGTAAGAATTTTTAAACTACTGCAAACCCAATCGCCTCAGTAGAATTTCTCTTTCTTTTTTTTTTTAATGCACAAATCTCATAGTACTCAGTTTTATTTCACAGGTCCATGCATGAAAACCTCATAATATTCAGTTTTCTTTCACGGGTCCATGCAGGCTTCTAATTCCCTCGATGAAATTCCTCATCTTTCCCACTTCACAACCCTAATGAAAATTTCAAAAGCGATGGGCGCTTTCAGTATAACCCAAAACCAGCAAGATATCATACCGACCATAATTGGCCAAAAAAGCGGTTCCTTGGCTCAGACTAGGCAAAGGACTTTTGGGTAAGCCTCTTTAATGAGATCTATGGAAGATTTACTTTGCTCCATTCCCAGAACCACTTCTCCTCTCCTCCTTGTTATAGTCATACAGAGAAGGGAGTTGACAGCTGTAAGGAATTTGGTCTTGGTTTGGTTTTTTGCCTTCTCTGCTCAGGATAACCAAATTTCTGACCTTTGGAGGAACAGTTAAATTATTTGTAAAGCTGAGATGAAGGCTTGGATATGATTCAAGATCATGAATAAAATTATCAGCCAAAATAGAGCATTCATCCAGAGGAGAAACATGGCATCCCCTCTTAGCCTTATGAGTTGAGAGAGAATCAGTGATTGGGAAAGGCACAAGAAACGTACAAGAGAGAACTTTTGAACTGTTGGCCAACTTTACTTAGCTCCTATAAATTTTCTTCACTTGCCATGTTCCTTTTGCAAAGAAAAAAAACAACAAAACTAACAAAAAACCCCAAACCTATAAACATTAGTTAGCTTTGTGGTGAGGTGCTTGTCTGCCAACCTGAGGTTATAAGCAGAGCTGGGATCCCAAGAGCTAAGCTTTGTATTATAGTATTGTATTTTTGATGCGGTAGTTAAGAGTCAATTACTGTTTCCATTATAAACCCTGTTTTCCAAGGGTTTATACCTCAACCATTTTCATTTCCTTCATGCTGAACTTGGCATACAAGAAGTATGGATACACAATTTTTAAATAGACTAGATGAGGTTGGCCCATTTTTAGATACAGAGTAGTCAGAAACCGTTTGTCTGTTGGTTTTGATTTTTATACTTTGAATTTCACAACTAAAACTAGATTACTCCAGAGATTTAGTCTCTGCTGTTGGGTCTGATACCTCTTATCACTTCTAAGAAAAACTTAATTGCATTTATTTAAAAAGTACAAAAGCTTGTTGACAAAATTCTATGAACTTCTCCCTTTAATAGCTGATTTTCTACATGTAATTTCAGATGTTAAGGCTCCCTCCCAAGTCATACGTCCCAGAAGACATCGCTGCATATCAAGCCACTCAAGGCTCAGAATTGGATTCTATCCATGTAACTTACCTCATTTTGGAAAACTGGGGGCAACACACCAATTCAGAGGTCAGCATCTTCTGTAATAGTCTTTCCGATAACTCCAGAAAGTTTTGAACCTGACAGACTCAGAGGAATTGTCTCACTACTTTCCCCACCAGCCACTCAAGGCTGATTGTGCAATGCAGGGCAGTGGGAAGGCTGTCTCACAGGCCAGGTGAAACCCAGAACAAAGTGAACCCTTGATAAAGACCAAAATCCAGATGGCCACTGGCTGCCAGAGCCCTCCATCTGGGGCTGAGTGTCACTCGGTAATTGCACACAGCAGATGCTAATTGCTTAAAAGCTGCTTCAGCCCAGAAAACTCACTGTGCCAAGGCCACAACGAATATTTTCTTTGACTTCAATTTCCATGCATTCCTTCCACCTGAATTTCCTGCATTTTTCTCTGTTAATTGAAGATAGCTGGAATCACAGAGCAATGACACAAAAGTTTCACAATTCAGCTTTACCACTGTAAGACTGACTCACATTCAGTTCGTCCCTATGAGTGCCTGTTTCTGAAGAAAAGGTTCGTTTCTTCTGAAGTACGGAGAAGTCAAAGCTAATTTTGACTAGAAAGGTTTCTAATGTATTTCCCTAACAAAACTGCTCTATAGTCTAAGAGCAAAGCTTAGCCAGCTCCCTACTTTTCATGGTGGCCAATAACACCCTGAACTTCTAAAACACCATCCCATTGGCATCTCAAACATTGTTTTTTAACAAATCGTTCTTAGACTACCACGGTAAGATGTGCAAGTCCGATTGTGCTAATTTTACTCTTTGGGAAAATGAATCACAGCAAAGCCGTGACTCACCCAAAATCGCACAGAGGATCAGGGTCAGAGATAGGAAGGGAGCTAACAGCCCAGTTCCCACATCCATGTTCCAGGCTTTCAGCTGTTGGCTTTCTCAACACAGAAACCGAGAAGAAAGTTATTAGGTTCTAATCCAAACTTTGCTGATGATGATAGATTTCAACAAGCTTTAGGTCAAAACCTTATTCCTCATTTATTAATCCAGTCTAATGTATTAACACCACCCAACGTTGCCACCTGTCCACACAACCCTCAAGGCAGCAAGGTGAGATACCAAATCGAAAGGTGTAACACAGAACTTCGTTGCCACTACTGTTTGCATCCTATTGTGGGGTTGATGCAATTTTTCTCATGCATAATAGATAGGGCGTATAACAGGGGTGAAATGCAGAGTATTGGGTTACCCTCTCCCCTTTCTCTGTCTCTGTGTGACCACCATAGGCTGTACGTTCTGAAAGTGCACGCTCGGATCACGTCTTTGTGAACACTGACAAGAACAACTTTCTTGAAAGCTATCAAAGCTGTCCTCATTATCCTTTATGGGCTGTGTAGAAAATGTCTCCGCTATTAGACATTTAACTGGAGTGCAGCAGAATGGTTTTGCTGGCCCCCTCCAGTTCTTCGGGTAAAAGCTCTGTTCATAATCAGTTTCTGCTTTTTTTAATGACCCTCAAGAGGTCCCTTCTGGTACACTTCAGTTCCCTTTCTAGTGTCCCATTGATTTTACAGACTTTAGGAACTTGCTCTTAACCTTCTGCTTTTTCTTTCCTGGATCACTGCTGAATGGTTAGGCACTCCACAGCCTTTTGTTACCCAGTACACTGAGAGTGATATCTGGAGAATTAAAACACCAGTTACAATAACATTTGCTAGAGAAAGAGACTGCTCTTCTCTCAGGGCTATTCACCCTATTTACGTGCATGATTTTCTCAGAGAACAAGAATGGCTTCAGACTCATAAGTAAAGAATACAGACCTATCTGCTTGAACATGAGATTGAAATTCACTCAAGAGCCTACGTATGTACCATGAATTTTAGCAGCAGAAGTGGAAGCACTTAGTGTTGGGAAGGGTGGGCCAGAGACTGGAAGATGGTGGGCAGCATGTAAGACTGAAAAAAAAAATAAAAAATAGAGACTTAAAAAAAAAAAAGGGATTTTAAAGAATTTTCCAACTAAAGTGTTTCCAGTTATCTGATTTGATTCACATGGAGCCACATCAGTGCCAAAAAATGCACGCTTGTTGGGCTGGTGGTTTTTTTTTTGAAGTTTGAGAAGTTTGAGAAATACCTCTTAAGACATGCCAGGTAAATTTGAACAGGAGGATGCTTCGTGCAAGGACATCCTTCTCAGCATGGTACAGCAGTGGCACAGACTGTGATTAGATGTTCAGTTCCCCACAATGACTCTGATCTTTCTCAGATACTCTCATTTCACCAGCTGTAAGAAGGTCTGATCTTCCCTATGTGACTGTGGGACTTTTTCCTTCCTTATGTCCTCCCCAAGCACCATATCAAACTTTTTAAAGGTTTTTTCCTTGAAGATAAAGGGCAGAACTCTAGCATCATCCTGCAAACAACCCCCCCCCCCCCCAGATTTTCCCAGGAGGGAGAAGTTCAGGCAACTCCATTTGCATCAACGTGTTGGAACCAGCGTGTGGAGATGGTTGCAGCCCTGTTACCCCCACCAGAGCTAAAAGATGCTGGTGGGGGTAAAAACAAAGAAACTATAACCAACCTTAAAACCAGAAAAAGAAATTGCATCGTTGTTTTTGTTGTTGTTGTTGTCGAGGCGCCAGCTGAGAAGGAATCATTATAAAGAGGTTGATACTTTCAGGGGGCGAGAGAGAGGACTCACCCGAATGATCCTAGTTAAGGGCCTTAACAGAGAGACGGCTTAACGTCTCTCTGAAACTGGTGAATCTCCCTGCTTGGCTGAGTTTGAATTGTGTTACTGCAGTAACATTTCACAAATAGGGATACCCCTCCTTTTAAAAAACTGCTCGCTCCCAAAATAGCAACACAATTTAGCAATATTTTGTATCAAGACAATTACATCGTAGTATTATTGTAGTCTTAGTACCTCATTAAAACAAAAAAATGTTAAATCCTTGTTTTGTTGAACACAAGAGATGAATAGTAAATATTGATTTAGAATGAATGCAAACATTTCCCTAGGAGTGGATAATTACAGCCTTTCTATGCAAAACACTTATATTTGAAGAAGCACTTCACTTACTTTGCCATGTGGTATACATTCTTTAGTACATTTTAAATTATACGTTGTCCTGGACAGTGTCTGCTCTATAATTTCTTGTGTCTCTACACCAGAGTCAGTATGTAATTTTAAACTGCAAACTTTCTGCCAACTAGAAGGGGAGAACAGGCTTAACTCTTTCCCTTAACCGGGCTCCGAAATCAATTCAGACTGCACGCAGAGTCATAAGACCAGTGAGCTCAGTGCTCCAGCAGCAAGGAACGAGTTTGGTCTAGCTGGAATTTAACAAAGATGCTGCTCCCAGCAGTCCTTGTTTTCACACGGCATTTGCTGATTACGTACGAGGCTCGATGTGCTCTCATTTCTAGCCAGATCACAAAGGAGTCCAAAAGTTTGAGCAAAAAACTTTTACGTCCAGAGAATTCGCAAATGAACTGAACATTTGAAAGAACGAGTCTAGCTTAAGAGCAAATGCATATTTGAACAAAATAATTTATTCTACTTATCTTGGCATTGAGATGACTAGCTCATTTGCAGACTGACATGGGATGTAGTCGGCTCTTTCCAAGGAGGGTCAGGAATGCCTATGGTGCTTCATGAAAGGAGAGGGACAGAATTTATGCTCCAAAACCCACAGCCTTTGTCAGGCATTTTAAACTGTGTAGGTTTATTAGGTTGCAAAACTGGGACATAAATTCATACACAACTTAATCAGGCTCCACGAATGTGAAGACGATATGCCCCTGCAGCAACTTGAGAGATTAATCCAAATTACTTCTGAATTTTGTTAATTTATACAACCACGAGCACCCTTTTCTGCATGTAATTTGTGGGCCAAGTTTTCCAAACCAGGGACCTTGCACCTAAATGACTTTATTTTCATGAATATTCACATTTTCACCTCGTCATCCCCAAAACAGAGATAAGCCTAAATAGACATTTAAACCCTGCCTAGTTTAAACGCCATTTAGGGGTGCACTTACAGCCCCTTACAGGACACATCATCCAAGGAGAAGCTTATGTGTTTTGCTGGATGCAGAAACTTTAGGCCACCACAGAAGATTCCTGACTACGCTTAATTCGTTGCGGTAACGAGCGTGGCAATGGTACTCAAAGGAAGAGCAAACCAGGAGCTAAATGTGATTCCAGACATTGACCACAAATTGCATCGACTAACCGAGCACTGAGTAAAATCACAGCACTGGTAGGAAGCTGTTACAAGTGCTGTATATTCTGATTATCACCAACGTTTTCCTGTAAAACATACAAAAAGGCTGTAGCTACAAGTCTTACACCCACTGGCACACTTGTGTTTGCTCACAAGACAGATCCCGGTGTTATTCCTGCAGGATTTTCAGCCTGAGAATCTACTGAGTATCTACCACTGCACACTACAGTTAAGCAGAGCTTTAAAGTAAAGTTGTTGTGTTAGGTAGAGGCAGGGAAAGAAACAAGAGAAATTTGAAAGAAAATGGAATTTACGGTTTCAAAATAACTCCCTGGGCAGGGGGAAAGGAGAGAATGAAAAAGAAAAGCGTACCAAAATATAGCAAGTGCTAACCAAACCAGCAAAAAGATTGCTGGGAAAAGCAATGAAGTGCTGATACCCCATATTTTATCCAAGATGTTTCTCATGAGTCCCACCCTTCGCCCACTACCAAACCCTTTCCAAGCAGAGGTTTTATTCGGAGAGCTGATTGTAGTGAGATACATTTCCCTAACATGCATTTCCTAAGAGGCAGCTTTGTAGTTCCAGAGGAGCTTAGCAGAGCGTCAAGGCAAGAGACTTCAATCCTGTGGGCAAAGTTATGTGTCTACAAGGAAAATATTCAACCTCCCCACTTGGCACCTACCCCTGTGCTATTTGGAGGTAGCCACATCTCTGCAGCAGCACCCAGGATAGTCCTGCTCAGAGCGACTGAAGAAACCTTCCACTGGCATTTTACTTGCTTTAAAATTAGCTCTTCCCCTTGCCCCTTATTCCAAGGATCTGCATAACCATAGGGGAAAAGACGACACAAGACAAAAATAAATCTAGCTGCTGCAGATCCAAAATCAAGGGGAAAGTGTCAGGGCACTGTTTTGCTTTGGGTTTTAGTGGAGACAAAATAACCGAAACTACTAGGAAAGATAACGTATGACTAAGAAAATTCCCTGAGCAATCAGAGGATGTGTTTTCAGCTTTTTTACATTTTAAGTTTTATTTTCTCACAGTGATGAACTAGGATGAGATTGGAGTCCCATGACCAAGCTGGCGCAATCCACGCACCCTACCTGGATAATCACAGATTGTAAATCATCATTTTATAAGAATTTAACTTTTCCGCTTCCAACATAATCAAAACGTAGTGGTGAGGGGGCCACTAATCATGACAAAAAATATACTTCAGATTCTTTCTTGAAGTGCCAACTCCAATAACTTCTCCGAGTGAAATTAAATGCGTGTTCTTATTCCAAACCACAGTTTCCCCCTGGGATGGACGAATCTCAAGTGGGGGCTGAAAGGCTAGCTGTACCACAGCCCAGGGTTACACCCATTTTTGCAGTTTGTTATTTTTTTTTAACTACTGCATGTAGTATAAATTGTATTCCAGCCCACTCAGTGACTGTGCTTTCCAGCATTGGTAATAAAAAAAGATGTCTTCATAGTTTCCACATTCCAGCGCTAACGAGTGGGCCAGTCCGTATCTTCCCTCGGTTTCTCACAGTTTTGTGTTTGTTTGCTTTAAAGGCTTCTCCGTGAAGCTAAGGGCAGAAGAGAAAGAAAGATCTGGTGTGTGGCGTAAGTGACGGTTGGCGCCGAGTCTGAGAACAGTAACAAAGAGTCGTTTTAGAATAGAAATTAAAGTGGAAAAGACCTATTAGTCCTCACACTTCATCTCCTTGCCAACGTGAGCTTGCTCCGCAGAGGGATGCTTTCTCACATATCAGCTCCTGCCCCAAAATCACGCCGTCTGAGTGCAAAACCCAGCCCCTGATGCCCCAACACCACCAATCTTTTAGGAGGATGCTTCTCCTCCTGAAGACACCCCAGGGACTGGGGACTGAGCATCTCCAGTCCCCACGTGCTGCCTGGAGGACCCTGCCCCAACCCGTCCTCTGGCGAAGGAACCAACTCTAGTGCCAACGTGCCAACTGCTGCCCCACTGCCACACCAGCCAAAGTAAACATCACACCATGCAAATTTATAACAAAAAGCGGAGCAGAGGCCAAACACAAGGCCCTCCTGGTGGGAGTAAGTGTGGAGACAAGAGTTTTCTTTTTTCTTTTTATTTCCTCTTCTTTTTTTCTTTCCTCCCTCTTTATTCTTGGAAGGGAGGAGGAAAGGTTTCTTGGCTTCTCACCGTGAAATATATAGTGCTGGCAAGGGAGAGGGAGCCAATCTAAGCACTGGCTTCAGCAGATATCGATCTCTGTGCACGCTGAAGTGGATAGTGACCTTCGGCAACCTCGCCCCCAGCCACACAGCAGGGTCAGGGAAGACTGTCTGAGATGGAAAGAGCCATTTAAGTCACTTTTTAGCCTCACAGTCCCTCTCAGGATATGAAATCCTGGAGAACATAACATTCTGGCAACAGAGGAGAGCAAGTGAAAGGCATGCAAGTGCTGCAGCAGGGTGAGCAAACTGGAAGGAAGGGGTTGAATGGGGTCAAGTTTTCCCATCCCGGTTCCCAGATCATCTCCAGAAAGCTGATGGTATAGAAGGGAGCTAGAAGGGGTGAAGTCCTTTGCCTGTGGCATGAGTCAGATGTAGAGGCAGCAGAAAACAGCGGAAGCACAAATGGGCTCACACTATTTAAT
>VXBW01001548.1:1250547-1295348 GCA_013400375.1 Thinocorus orbignyianus
AAAAAAAAAAAAAAAAAAAAAGAAAAAAAAAAAAAAAAAAGTAATTTCATGTTTTAACAATACTGGCAGTCAGGAAAGATGCTTTCTTTTTTTTTTTTTTTGAAGCTGTCGTGTGTTTAGGACTCCAGTATTCCCCTCCAGACACATCTATCCTCCATTCACAGGACTGATGGCCAAGGCATTCACAGCTAACCCGGCACATTCCTGATCTCTGGGACCCGCTCTGCGTGTGCAGGAGGACTTTTCACAATGCAGGCAGTTGATCTGCACACACTGCGGGCTTTGTCCAGGACTTCTCCATATCAGGCATCCAAACTGGAGCTGCTGAAGTCCGGAAACAGCCCAGACAAATAGCCAAAAACAGTATTTCTCTGTATGCAGAATATTTTCAAGGAGAATAAATGGCATTTGGATTATCGCGATTCTGTAAGGGAACAACCTTACAAGTCCACAATGAAAGCGTAGGGACCCAGCAGACAGGCCAGCCAGGGAATAAGTCTCTCTATCAAACGATAATCATGGGTAGGAGAAACAAATCTGAATTTCCGAAGCGGAGACAACACTCACAGGGCTGGTGGAGACTGTACTTCCCATACGAAAGTGTTAACAAGCAGTGAAAGAGCTGAAGCGCATCTAATTAAAAATGCATACCAAGGCATAAAGACAGAGTATAAGAGTAAACAAATGGCAGAGACCAGATTTGTTTGCAATAAATGAAGAGGAAAACACCACACAATGCAAACTCATCCAGCACGGATGGAGGATACGGAGGGAGGCGAGCAGGCGAAGGCACCGCTCTGCAACACAAAAAAAAACTCCCCAAAGAAAGTCCAAGGCAAGCAAAAAGCACACATCATGCCCGAGCACAGACGGGCAGGACAAAAGGAGTGGAAGTGGTGAAGAGACACGGGCTTTGGTAGGAACATTTGCCATTTCAAAACAGGTACCTCACGGCAATATGGTTAGACCAAAAGAGGCTGCCAAGCAGAGCTCCAGCTTAGCATATGAACAGGCCACCACGGGACACAAAACAAAACAAAGCCTTCTGGAAAAGAAAAAAATAAATTAAAAAAAATACATTTTGCTGTTTCTGCTGAGAAATATCTAGGGAGAGGTAGAAGGATACTGAGTTAGGCCAGAAGGTTCAAGTTGTCCTTTCCCTGGGCTCCTTAAAGAGCCACCTCTGAGCAGCTGGATGCCTGGAGCTTGTGGCTCTCACCGTGAGCAATACCACCTTATTTGCATTGGGTTTGCAGAAATAAAAAGAAGATGTACCATTAGAAGAGCTCTTTCAGCCAGGAAATACTGACACCCACCACCGCTAGCGTGTTAATCATCCCTGGTTCTGAACACCACCACCAGGAAAATAAAGTCCAGCTGCTCTGCTAAGACTTGTGTGTGTGTCACACCTTCACTGCAAGAAAATCGTGGGCTCTTCAGAGCTGGCAGGGGCTCAGGACCACTGGCAGCAGCTTGGCCCATCTTCCCTCGCCTCAGTGGTGAGGCCACCTTCCTTTCTTCCATAATTATTTATTTTTCTTTTTTTTTTAGGTCCTGCAGCACTGAACAATAGTGATCCCACTATTTCTCGGAAGCGGAGCGTTTGCTTGATTAGTGCAGAGTGCTGTCATCTGTTTGTTTTTTCGACACATGATAGGCCACTGCGTTCATCCCCTTGGGATTCCCAGCCAAGCACAGTTCCCATCCAAATGGGGATAAAAGTTCAATTTTATTTCACGGTTTTGTCTTCCCTTAACAACAAATCTTTTCTGACAGTGTTTTCTGACTGCTAAACTGATCCGTTTTGAGCGATTGATCTAAAACATCTGTCTGCGAGATGAAAAGCAACGTGGAAGGGATACTGGGATTCTGCTCCGAAGGTGTGGAAGAGCTCAAACCCAAAACCAGTAAGCGACAGGAGGAAAGTTTTCGGCAAAGGCGGGCATCGCACCACTTGGATTTTGAGGCGTGCATCTCTCCCCTGAAAGTTTTGCCAACTGACACATAATACAGGAAATCATGCTTCAAAATATTTAAGGTTGCATTTCTCACCATTTCCTTCTTATCTTTCATAAGACTCACATTTTAAAATGTCAACTTGCATATGGGAATGTTTAATCTCAAGGATGCTGATCCATCAGGAAACTTTTAAAATCTTCTCCAAAAAGTTATTTAGTTGGGTTCTATTCACTCCCTTCTCCTTTCTCTTAATGCATTGCTTCTGCTTAGGTTGTACCCGCTTTTTCAACTGACAACCCCTCATCCCCCCACTGGCCTCAAGCTGGTCTCCCCTGAAAGAACAGAGAGCAGTGAAGGGACTTACATACACCTTTTGTAACACAATATATCCTGACATTTTAGTTTTCCGAGAAGTACAATAAGATGGTAAACCAGCAAAGTTCATTCAGAACAGATTTAAGCCATCAAAGTTTCTGTGCAATGGGTGCACAGTGTTAGTTCTGTAATAAGTCCGAACGCCATTCCCAATGCTTGGCATTACATTTTTGTTTAAATTCCATTGCTTACTCTTTTGCCATGTTACTGTATTTATTTTTAGTATACATGTTCCTTACTGCCAATGTAAATTCATTTAATCTTAGGCATACAACGGTTTTTCAATACCTTTCTGTTATTTGGCTGTGTAATTAGCTTCCTAAAATATGATTTATTTTAGTTGAGTTTAGTTTTGGCAAGGAAGCAGGGGGCATGGGGTGTTCTTCAGTGCAAGCACAAATTTACTACTGGCAACACTGCTATGAATGGCATGGAGACCAGCATCAGAAATCCATCTTACTCACAGAAAGGCCAAATCCACCGGGGATTAAGTGGAGCCCCTTCCCCATTCCCCTTGGCTCCCCTCCAACACTCACCGGCTCTGGGACAGGACTGGGACTCACTGCTTAGCTCAGAAAAATTGGTTATTACAGAGAAACGCTGGTTCCGAGTGCGCTGGATCACATCCAGGCAAAATTTGTTTGTTTCTTAGTCCTAGGTCATTAATAAATAAAGGGTTTGGAGGGAGGATAAAAGGATTTTTCTTTTTTTCTTTACTTAACGAAACTATTACTATAAAGGCCCTACATAATTTTCAGTAACCTGTGGTATCATAATAAACTGTGTTCTTTGGCCTTCAGCTCATACAGTGCTTATGAACATGTTTAACTTCGCGAGTGACTCTCATTTAAATAAGAAAATGTTTTCCTGCCTTTCAGCAGGAACACGTGTCCCAGTGTCCATAAATATTTAGATACCTGTCCACCTCAGCTCCTGGAAATAACCACACTGAGGTCAGTGGCAAGCAAACACATTGACTTTTACATAACATGGAGGTTATTTTATGCAAAGCAATTTTTTTCTTCTTTGGGGAGCTCCTGACCACATCAGGAATAAACTGGGTGCATTTTCCTACTGAAAGCTGGTGGCCCAGAAGCTGCAGACAGAGCAGAGATTCTTAACAAGTGTTTTAGACTCCCTCCTTCAAGCTAAAGGACTTGTCTGTGTGGGTGTGAGCAGTCCTGGACACCGAACAAAAAGCCAATCTCACATGCAAACACACACACACACAAAAATCCATCAACAATTCCAAAAGCTATGATGAAATATATGTTATTTGCTATAATGAAACTAAAAGAGGATATAATGGCAGATACATAGACTGGGCTTAGGTAGACACCTATTCCAAATACCAACGTTATGTCAAGCGTTGTCCCTCTAACAGACCCAAGAGACCCAATTGGAGTAGGGTCTTTTTCTGTAATTATTTTCCCATATTTACATCTTCCTGATGTACTAAACTGCTTTGGCAGCCTCTTTGGGACAGCAAACAGCAGCAAGAATATATATCTAAATCCCACATGACTCTACTGCCATCCCTTTTCCATTCTGTGCCTCAGTGCCAACATTAAATAGGGAAAACACACATCACCTTGAAGCTGTTGTGTCTGGGCAGCCTGAGGATATAGTGGAGATTATTTGAATCTCGGGGTGGGTCCCTCTCCCTCTGTTTTGTCCTGTGATGAAGAACTAATGGATATAACCCCACATCTTTTGTGTCCCTTCCAATCCAAACCATTCTATGATTCTATGAACTTTTGGATTATTAACCTGCATGCAAAAATGCAACTCTGATCTCTCAGAACAAGCCAGAACACTCACTGTTTTAAGATGCTGAAACCATTCCTCTCATTCAGCTCATCAGACCCTTCCAAAACAGATGAGGTTTTATGGTGCTGGGCTGGCACCAGCTACAGCCTCTCCCGGGTTCACCTGAAAACTGGGGTGACATTCAGTGATGGCAGGGGACACCCCATCTCGTGCCTTTCCCCCAGCTGGGCTGAGAAATGGGGACACAGCACATCCTCTTACACCACTCAGCTATGAAACTGGTGCGGGGCTTTGAATAATTAACGGGAACGACCAGCCTCTCCTGCTTACAGGAGTCATCAAGAGAGATTAGCTAGAAGCAAGAACTGATGCTCTTAAACTTCTTATGTCTACAGCTGGCCTTGTTTTTTTCTGCCCTCCTTGTTTCATTTAGCACCAAATCCTCCAGGTGCTTCTGGGGCAGAGCTGACATGAGCCATTCTGGGGGCTCATTCCCGCTGTCACTGCAGGGCCTGATCCTGCTCCAGAGCTGATCCTTGCAGGACAGCTTCCCAGGCTGGTTGTAACCCCCACCTCCATAGCATCAAGCTCACGTTCCTTCAATTTTGCCCTTTCTGTCATAAAAAGGGGGATGCGAGCTGCAGTCCATCATGCTAAATCATTTACCTTACGTGGATTTACAGTACTGAGAGCACATTTGTATTTTTCTCCTGCTACTTTGTATTTCCACAAAAAAGAAAACCAAACCAAAAACCACCTCAAAACCTGTCCCAATTTCCATTTATTTGCAACAGAATATTGCCTGTCTTCTTGTTTTATCTTTTCAGCTTAGGAAAAATACCATAGGACATGATCGCCACTAACGAGATGGCACATTCTATATAACTTTTCCAGCTGTGTTGTTTTATTTACCAGCTTTCAAATCCCTAACCTTCGTCTCTCCAACCTCCTTTTAAATGAAAGGCTCCTCTTGTCTCTGTGAAGTTCCTATCATCTACGCTGGTTTGCATGTTAAAGTTTCAGCATCCGTTTAGTCAGTGACGGTTATTCTGCTTAATGACTCCTATACCCCTGTTAATACTGTTTTATCTGGCTCTAATATTTTAAGATCATGTCTAATATTAATGCTAAATGCTAATATTAAAGATTTGCTACTAATATTTTAAGCTCTAGCTGCTAGGGTACTAATGTTTGGGGAGGTGCTTGGGAGTACATTGTGTTGGAAGGAGGGTCGGGTAAACTTTAACATCCTTTATGACTATTGCAGAGAAATCCAGGCAAAATAAATGGAATATAGGGACAGATTTTAGCAACTTATTTATGGAATATCCTGCCAGCAATGAGCTCAGAATCAGGTTGGAGATATATATCTGTGTGTGGGCATGTGAATGTATGTATCTCTGCGTCTTTCCAATAAGCTGGGGAGAAAAATAGCCCCAGCTCGAGGCAGGGGTGGGGGGATACGTGTGGCTTCTCTGCCACTGGGTGTTGGTGAGTGCTCTCATGATGGGTGATGCTATGGGGACAGGGAAAGAAAGGGGCTGAAGGCCCCTTGGAACCCCAGTCCCAAGTTATAACATTCAGGTTTGCTATTTGACCATTTAGGGTATACATCTACAAGCAGCCGTGTTTATGTCATGGCAGTAGAACATCCTAAAAAATTAGTTTTTATTGAAAAATTAAAATAAAATAAATTAAAAAAAAAATCCACAACCCTCACTTACTATCAGTTTATTAACACAAACCTCTGCCACTCGTAAAGGGAGAAGAGAATCCACTCCTCTTCTGAAGAGCAATCTCTCCACTAAAAAAAAAAACCAAAATAAAATACAGCGCCACATTTATTTCACCGCGGTTTAAGAGTTAATGAAAGATTTGCACCTGTACAGCTGTTGCAGCCTGAAACTAGCTCGTGGAGCGAATGTGTTTGCTGGTTGAGACAGTTGTAAATGCCTTGAGTAAAAACACGGAGGACTGCTAATGGATAGGTTTATTTTAAAGCATGCCATCTGCTATCAATCATAGAGAAGTATAGGAAGCAAGTTTGGCTGTGCTCCCTCCTTGCGAGCCTGATAAAGATAGGGCTGTGGTACTCTGGAACATTTAGTACTCAAGAGAATAAAACATCAAACCTACTCAGCAGCTCCACTAACAATAATAAAAATGCCTCTGCCTAAAGGTGACATTCTGAATTTACGATTATTTGTGTCTATAAAGTGTATTCTTTGGCTCCTGACTCATTCTGACTGTCTCACTACAAGAACAATACATTAAGCCTGCCTGAAGTAAATGGAAATCCTATCCTTTTATTAAACCAGCAGCCAGTACCTGAGATGTTCTAATGCCCTGTAGGACCCAAAGAAGGTTTTCTGCTCTAAGTGTTAATTCTTTTGGCAGGATTAAAGTCAACTGCAGAGAAAATGCTTACTTTGTGCACTCAGAACTAAACCCTTCTTCAGGTAAATGTTCTTTTAAAAAACAAGAAAACCCAAGGCAGATTCTGAATATGCAAATGATGACAAAACGAAGGCTATGAAAATTGCAATTCACCCCCAGAGCTGGTGGTTTATGCTACTTAGCATTTGATACAGGAAAAGCTTACACTGTAAGAACCTGCCCAGGAAAACCATGCACAGAACATCCAAAAGGTACATGCCAACCTTCCTTCCTAGCGGTGAACTTCACATGAGCTGACATCCTCCAGAAATGAATCCAGGAATTTTTTTCTTTATTTTTTCCCCCCCGCTACTCTGCATTTTCCTCAGAAAAGGCAGTTGGAAGATACAGAGCTACTTCCTAGAGACACCCAAGCATTAGGTTAACTTCAGAGGCATGAATCATTCCCCTGGCTTAACACCACATCCCTCGTCTCTCATTTGCCCTCCGTTACCTTGCCGATCGGGGGCTCCTGAGCCTGCCTCTTTAAAAATAATTACATATATAATGCTTCCTGGCAAATTAACCAGATATAAAAAACACTTAGCAATGAAGCACTCTGTATCCGATAACTATAGGTTCCTGTCTTCTATCTGAAGCTTAACAAAAGTCTCCTGCAAGCCTGATGCTGATGGAAACCATTGCTCGCGGAAGGTTGGGGAAAACCCACCTGGTAAACAAGCTCATGAGCCTAATTAAAGTTCATAGATAAATTAAAAGTGGGCAGAAATCGGAACAGAAGCGTGGGGGGGGAAAAAATTATTATTTTTTTTTTTTTTAAAAAGTAAGCAGTAGGTATAGAAGGAAGATAAAAAGTGAACTTTCCTTTGAAGTCTGCTCTAGAAAGTGACTGTGATTTCTCTCAATGTCCCCCACACCCTGAATGCTTTACACAGTGGGCCACAGGTCCAAGCAGAAAAGCAGAAAGCAAAGGATTAGGCTTATTACCTAATATTAAACCAAGGCTGCTTATGTTCTGTATTCACCGGTTTGGTCCTCATTATCTTAACTGTCTCTAAAGTCCATGCTCAACCACTGATTTCAAAGCATAAGTTCAATCACCTTATCTGGGACCAAAAGAATTGATTAGTAAGCTCCTTGGTAAGGATCAAAACTAGTGGATAAATGAGTAGGATGAGCAAAATATAAGATTAAAAAAAGATAAGTAAGGTGGAAGATTACAAAAAAAATAAAGGAGACAAAGGTAGAGAAGGTTGGTCCAAGGGGAGATGGATCAGCAAGATGGAAGCAGAAAAGATGGATTTCAAAACAACACCCTTCTGCTCAAGAGCAAACCACATCTCATAAGGAAAGAAACATCAACGACCTTCTCTTATTGCTGAGCACTGTACTGAAATCACTGCTACATGCTTCAAGAAGAGGGATGGGAAGTCACATAAGGGCACGTCGTCACCCTGAGGTCTCAGACCAGTCATGACCACTACAGCCTCTAGCAACAAAAAGGTTCAGCAAAACTCCATTTATCAAAAAAATTATAACAGAATTAAATGTTACACAAAGAGGTATCTGTTTCCAAAAATGTCACTGACAGGATCTTTTTTTTTTTTTACGTCTGGGGTGAGGTTTTTGGACACCAAGAGGGGAGAGAAAGAAGAAGACAATCCAGACTCACCCATGGTCTTAATGGTCTGGTCACACGTCTGGAACTGCCCACGCTGAAGACGACATCCATCAAGGAAGATGCTCTCCGTAGCCTTTTTCTGTAACATCTTGCATGCAAAATATAAATCCGCGGGGTTTATTTTCTTTCTCCTGAGAAACAGAAACAAATTAAAAGGCTTGAAAATTTTTCATGACACAGACTTCTTGTCGATGGCCAGCCCTGACCACCATGGTGTCCAGAGGTTCAAAGGCACTCTGTTCCTACCACAGCCAGTATCATGAACTCTCCAGGATTTGCATAAACTTGGCATATTCTTTTTAGGCTTTTTTCTTTTAATACACATAGTGTATTTTCGTATGAAAGCCCACGTGGAGCAGCTTGCTCACCAGAGTCCAAGTCCCTGGCACAGAGTTCATTGCAGCTTTAATGAAAAAGCACAATGATTGGGCCTGCGTTGCTAAGATTAGACATTAGTGTCCGTATCAAGAAGAGAAATACCTGCAGATTAGCACAGCAATTTGCTGCTCTAAATCTGAACCTTCTAATCTCCCTTTTTTTTAAAGTAAGTAGCAGCCCATGAATATGGGAAAAGAATTAAAACTACATTTACTAAGTGATTTCTAAAATACTTCAGCATGTGTTTTAGAAAACTGACAAGTCATTAAAATATAGTTAATAAACATTATTCAGAACTCATTGCTTTAGATTAACACTACTTTAGACTCACTCAATTAATTCAGTCAATGCACTGCTGCAAGGGTAACTCCAGCGGCTGCTCTTGCCCTGTTTAACAAAGATGGGCAACTCAGAGTTTACCTTGTGTTTGCATTTTCTAACTGCAAGAATATTTCAGAACTGTTTGCAAAAAGACTTTAAAACTTTGCACTCGCAGGTGAGACCACACAAGGAAATTGCTGTGCAGTGGTGAATGTCAGGAGGGAGAACTATGCTTCCACCAGCAGATTACTGAGAAGCATCTCCTGTACGGACCACCTTACTCAAACCAGACACAGCCTACAGAAGTGACATCTGTATTCAGACATACTGAAAGTTCACTGCACTTTAGTTTGGCATCAATATCCTCAACAGCAAAGAGAACGGCCAGTTTTGCCTAGAATTTACCCCCAGTCTGACACACACATACCCTGTGCTGACTGATGCTACCCGCCAAGGGCGCCCTAAACCTGAGCTAAAATAAGAGTTTGAAATATCAGCCTTCCTGGGTAGAATGAACTGTATCTTTGAGATGTGTTGACATGTGCCAAGTAAAATGATTGACGCGTTACGGAAGGCTGAAATTAGAAAATAACGAGAGTAAATGCTGGGGACTGCAGTGAAAGTTCTGAGCTCCATGAAATTACTGAACACCCCAAAGCCGTGGGACTCCTGCCAAGACAATACCCCCTTTAATGGGAGACTGGAAGCACAGGTACAAAACATGGAAAAATTAAAGTGAAAGCAAGGGGTGGCAGCAAAAATAAAATGTGGAAAAAAGTAGCACCATGTCTCAGTGGCCAATTCCAAAGCACCTGAAATCACTAGCTGCTTTAATCAAAACAAGGGGAGAACCATCCTGCATGAGTTGCACTGATGACAACTTTTTCAAATTTATTATGTGAATATCAAGACATTTCCCCTTTTAGAACTTCTTCCCTGAGCCAACTGGAGCTGACTGTTTTTTCTAAACATACTTTACACAACCACGACTCAGCTCAGATACCGCAGGCGAAGGAAAACTGCACAGCTCGTGACTCCGAACGGTTGCTGATGACCATTAGCCATCAGGTGAGCCAGTAGCTGCAGCAGAAGATAGCAAGATGGTTTTGTTGCTCTTTTGATGGGGATTTTTTTTATGTTTTGAATTTTTTTTATGTTTTGATATTGGGGAAAGATTTCATGAGGCTATTGCTGCTTTGAGAAGGGGTTGACCAGACTTCCCGCACATTATATCCCTTCACCCTTCTACTTTTTTTCTCCTGTAGCGTGTACACTGCAGTTCAAAATACGACAGGAGAGGGCTGAAACTGAGAAGGGAGTCAACATATTTAAAAAATGAAAACATTACTATTCATAGCTGGCTTAGTAATGTTGTTAAAAGAAAAAAAAAAAAAAAAGAAACATGGCTTAATTGAAATTGTGTCCATCTAACTTAAGCTAAGCATTTGCAAATGCTCTTACTGACCATTTTCAACCACTTGCAGGATTTATTGGGCAGCTTTCTTTTGTTTCATTTTGCTGTGGGGTTTTTTTGATAACAAACTATTTGATACTCAGAGATGTCTGTATCCTGATGGTTGACTTTCATTGATGACACCTCTAAGACATCAGAATTCTGGATTTGCTGAACCCTGAGGGAGATCTAGATCTTCCAACCGGTTTTCTTTTTCAGTCTTTTCAAGTGTTTTGGAGTTCAAAGTCTTTCACCCATTCTCCTTTCACTCTGATACTTATATAGGACCAAGAATAATTCTTTGCACTGAATAAAGGTCATCTGAATGATAGTTATAATTCTATTCCCTATCAGCAAGATTATGCTTGAAGGTTCATATGAGACAGACACTCATTTTAATAGGTTTAAATCCATTTTACCTATTCTGAGCCAGGATGCCATACTTTGGTGCCACAGGCAAGTCAAGCTCCAAGAAGCACCATAAACCTGCCCATCTTCTCCTTGTAGGATGTCATCACCAGCACAATTTGGACATACTTGCTTGCTGAGCCAAGAAAGAAAAGCGTGCTGCCAGCTCCTGTGCAATGAGCCCCATTAAAAATATTAATTGGACAATGGTAATAAAAGGTGAAGCCATAGATGAGCACATACAAGGACACAGTGCAATGAACATGTCTCCCTGAGAAGGAAGAAGAAGGGTCTGAGATGGGCGATACACATGTAAGGATATTGGGATCATAGAATCATCGAATGGTTATGGTTGGAAGAGACCTTTAAGATGATCAAGTCCATCTGTTTACTCAACATCACCAAGTTACCACTAACCCATGTTCCTCAGCACCACGCGTATGTGTCTTTTAAATACCTCCAGGGATGGTGACTCAGCTACTTCCCTGGGCAACTTGTTCCAATGTTTGACAATCCTTTCACTGAAGAATTTTTTTTCCCCAAATATCCGTCCTAAACCTTCCCTGGTGCAACTTGACACCATTTCCTCTTGTCCTATTGCTTGTTACTTGGAAAGAGAGACCAAACCCCACCTTGCTACATGGTCCTTTTGGTCAGGACCTTCCTGGAGCGAGGAAGCCTGGCAAGGGACCAGTCCTTCAGTAGCACATCTTGAAACAGGAGGGACATTTCAAGGCTTTGAACAACTGTCCTGAAGACTGCAAGGGAAATAACCTGTTAAGAAACTCAGAACTGTTGTCAGAAATACAATTATGGAAACAGTCTACGACAGCAAGGAAGCAAATGACGACTTTCACCCATGACTGAGGAAAGCTAAATTTCTCACTGCAAGCCAAAGGGATTTGCATCCAGCCTAGAACTCTCTAGAGCAGTAAAACTTCTCCTCAGCCTCCCCAGTGCCTCTCACACCAGGCATGGACCAAACTTTTAAGCTCCTGATCACACAAGTCCCTTCGCCGTCTGCATCTCCGGTCCCACATGGAGGATGGTGGGAGGAGGACCCACTCAGTGTGGGGCTGAGCCACTCTGCCCTGCCTTCTGGGGCACTACTTCCAGCAGATGAAAACAAGCCATCAGTGCATAAATATGTGAAAATATTTATCGCCCACTCCTAGCCATGTTGAAAAGAAACCTGTTGTGGTGAAATGACTCGGTCAGTTCTTTAGGGATTTTCCGAAGTTTCCTATAAAAAGAAATCTGTGGGAAATGAATGATTGCATAAGCGCTAACACATGCCAATTCATGTAAGCCTATTATCTTTTATGGCATTTTGTACTCCATTGTCCTTACTCTGGTGAATTGCTATCTTACAATTCTTTTCCCTATTAAATTATTTACACATTTTGCTCTCTCTGACCCTTTTGCATCACTAAGATACCGAGCATCCTCATTAGGAAAAAAATTGAAGACAAAGGGTCCCTTCTCCTTTTCCCACATCATGTTTTTCCCACCTTCACAGCAATATCCAAACAACAGTCTCCTTGAGAAGGGAAAGGAACTTTTTAAGTGAGAAGAGACAATAATATTATCCGTGTCTTAGAACCACAAAAGATTATTTTATATTTTTTTAAGTAAAATGTATTTTCACAGAGGCTTGCTAAGATGCCTGATAGAAATGGCCATCATTCATAATTTTAAAATTGCATACTCCCTTGAAAATGCTGCGAGTTGCCTACAGGTCATCTAAGTAATTCTTAGAAATAAACCCCAAGTGTCTTAGAAGTCTTAATTACTCTGTGTTTCAATTGGATTTAGGTCACTAAAATACAGGCTTTAATAAGAATTTCAGACCTTTAAAAGCCTTTTGGGTTTGGATTTTAGGAGTGCTGACGCTGCCTGAAAACCAACCAAGATTTCACCTTTAGAGTTAACATTTAATTGTATCTTCAGTGGGGTTTTCCAGTTTTGTACTTTTCCTGAGAACAACTGGTTAACAAACATATGAATCATGGCTAAGTAGTCACCTTTCCAAAAGGTGTGACCTCTGCCATCACTGCATTTTAAAATAAGTAACGGAAAAGTAGGGATTTCTGTGACTGAGGAGCTACAACTCCCTATTTTTCTAAAATTACCTGGATACAGAGAGCAGTTACCATCAACTGTTCCTAACTACGGAACTTTAGGACTAGGGCAGAGCCAAATTAGAAGTAACAATCTTTAGATTAAATTGAGGTAATTCCTGCAATCTTAATACGTGAGAGTGGATATTGCACAACAAAAATGGGTCCTGTGGATATGCACAGAGAGAATAAATGAGCTGTAGGATCACTGAGCAAAACTCCTAGTCCTAATTACGTGGTAGAATAGACATTCTTTGACCATATCACTCTTGTTTCTGCATTGTTCTGCATGGTTCTTGCGGGGCTTTTCCCCAAAAACACTGCAAAAAAACCCACAAGAGCTAGGGAGAGGCCTCATGTCTCCCAGACATCTCAATTCTCCATCTCCTACATACCGCCCATAGCCCGGGGTTTCAGACACTTCAGCAGCACAGGGCAATTTCGTCTTTGGAAAAGCAGCAGATTCAAGAGGGTAGCCTGGAGGTAAATTTAGAGGTCAATGAAGGTCAGTCCTGGTGATGCTGAAGACGAGGGATCAAGCAAGCAATGACCAATTACTGACCCACAGTGAGGACAGGAGAAATTTTTGTTGTTGCACAACAGCCTCCCAAACATGCAAACCCTCACTATTCATGCAGCAATACCAACAATTTCAACAAAAATGGACTGCAGCTTTGCCCTCTCTTTTACCATTCTTGAGACATCAATGTCTTAGACTATTTTCCTCTGAACAGGTAAATCATGGTCAGCAGCTCCCCATTTTATTGGTGTATTTAAGAGGGCCTGCCCAACCCTAAACAAGTCAACATGAACTACTCTGCATTCATTCCCAGCAAGCAGGAGAAGAAAATCTCTGTGTCAAGAGCAGAAACATGCCAGGCCAACATCTTAAGACCCTACAAACCATGTCATTTTTACCATAAAAACATTCTTTCCATTGCCTACACGAGCTGGCTTTTACAAAGATATCCACTTCGGTCCTCCTGTGCTATTCTATTTATTTTAGGTGTTTTCTTTAATATACACACTTCTGAACACGTGTTGCATTTTCTCTTAATTAGAAATAATTTGTAACGTTATTTGCCAGCATTCACACCCTGCAAACATTTGCTTGCTGTTGAGGGCTCCTGAGGACCTCCAGCACCTGTCATCCTCTGCCAAGATCAACCTTCTCGTGTGGGCAGGTCTCCAGAAAAGGCTAAAAATTCATCCGACTTAAATCATTACTTCTCTGATATACATCAGTCATTAAGTTCCTCCTCCAGTGCCTCTTTTGTTCCTTTCTTGGGTCTCCCTTCAAAAATACTCGTATCTGTATAGATATTTTAAGATCTACTTTGGTTCTACCCCTTCCCATTAGCTAGAAGACCAAATATTTCAGTCCACTGGTAGCATTTTAAGGCATTTTATCAGCCTATAGAATTTTATAATAGTTTTGTTATTTTCAATCTTTAAGAAAAAAAAATGTAACTCATCAGACACCTAATGCTACTTAAGTGCATATAGATTTTTTTGTGGTTGAATAATAACATCTGTTTTGATTTTCCAGCCACAAAAGTGCGTTTAATCTGGCCTTCCTTTATTTGAACTTTTCACATCTGCTCAGGCCTGCTTCCCATAAACTAAATACCAGATCCTTTCACAGTGTAGGAAATTTACCTGCACCAGTTGTTGTCCCAGCTCCAAAGACTTCTTTATAGGAGCCAGATAAAAATGTCAAAAGACTAATAAATGTAGTCTTAGTGCACTGTATATTTATTAAACGTTACTATTTATTTTCGCGGTCCCAAATGGTTGGTATTCACAGGCCTAATCCTGCAAAACTTATTTTCATGAATGAACTCATTTACTTTTATTGAACAAAGCATAAGTTATAGGATGGTGCCCCATACACCACCAAAAATTTAGAGATAAACTTGTACGCAATATGTTACAAAATCAGCTACAAATTCAGTCCATCAGAAATTACAAGGATGGTCAGATTGCTTTCAGCAACTACAGGAAGCCATAAAGGGAATTTCATATGCCATTTTCAGGGTTATCTCCAAAGACTTGGTAGTGGATTATGAAAGGTTTGACTTATTCTGGTCTCTTCAAAAATGAGTAAAGTCAGGAAAGAAAACAATCCTAATAAGAAACACTTTCCTTTTTTTTTTTTTAGGTAGTGATTTAGTTTCTAACTGGATCTCAGATCACAAAACTTAGATATGTTTAGTTTAAAAAAAAAAAAAGTGAAGTGAAGGATATGAAACTTCAACTGGAAGAAAAATGGGCTGAGGGATTTTCCCACTGACGTTACGAGGACGGGAAACACATCCCAGGTATTGGGCAAATGTTCAGGATCATTCTTTAAAGTCAGAGCTAAACTAGAGAACAATTTTGGTCTTCTGATGTGACCAGGAAGATATGCAAAAAACCCACCCTCTCATCAAACCACTTCGTAATACCCTCATCTATTCAACATTTCTTTCCACTGTTATAAAAATATGTCTGGAGAACTCCCACATCTTTAGGTCCCATGCAGCTGAAGCTGTGTCTGCTGCAAATCTGCAATATTAAGGCCACCTTTCTCAGACAGATAACTCAAGCATCTTCAAAGCAAAGGGGAGAGCACTGTCTGCAAAGCAGCCAAGAATCCAAGTTTTCCTTGTCTCAGAGTACCAGGAGCACCTATTCTCTTCAAATTCTCTTACCCTTTTGTGAGTAAGGCAACAAGGTTTCTTTCTTTTCTGTTGTTTTGGAGCTTTAGCAAAACTTGAGCTCTAAGATTTGTCAATCTCATTAAATATTGCTTCGTCAAGCCAGAAACACCCACCAGCACCAGTGTCTTAAATAGATGTGAGATAGGAAAATACAACGAGGAACACAGCGGCTTTGGGAACAGTTGGAGAGTAATGGGAATATCTATACACTGCCCTTGATTTACACCTTGATTTTTTCCTTCTGCACAAAGGATTGAAAGTGCGTCATGATGGAACAGTTGTGAGAATCACAAAGAACTTAACAAGTCAGAAATGGATTAAAAAGCACTTTATGTCTTGTTAAAGAAATCCCCCTGTTCCTCAGAAGCATTTTTAGCATCTTATTAGTGGTATTTGATCTGACTAACATATTGACTAGTCATTTGAATAGGAGATGAATCCTTTTTGATGGACCACAAAGGGACTATAAATTCAAATGAGGCACTTCTCCAAATTTTTATTTTAGTATAACCCCAAAGAGCCAATAACATCTGTAAAGGTTTTTTCTGTGCCCCACAAAAGACCATCCTAATGATCTTTTAAATCATGCATCTTTTCCTTCTTTAAAAGTAACTGGTATTTGTATTTAACTCAAATAACACTGAGTTGGCAGTTCTATTTTACCTGCTTTCTGAAATGGCCGGTACATATTTGGCCTGAGAAAATACTCTAAGTCAATGCTGCCTTCAACATATTTTCTTAAAACATCTGTCATGGAACCAGTACTTTACGACCAGTTGAACTCACCATAAATGTCTGTCTCGTATGAAATACTCCAGAATTTGACAAAAGAAATATAATAATAGACATATTGGAGAAATATGCAAAAATCTTCTGTTCTTTCAACTGATCTCTGACCTGGAACATTTTTGTTCTGTTCAATCTGTACTGTTTAGGACTTGCTTCAGTGTGACAACAATCTCGGTGAGATCAACAATTGTCTTCCATTTGACAAAAGCCAAAAGACTTGCTTCTAGTCCTTTTTTTTTTTTTTTTTTTTAAGCAGTTTAATGCTATCTAAGATTTTGCACTTAGGAATAAGTTGGAGACCTCCAGCTCATTTTGAAAACAGTAATTTATAGCTACACAGACATTATGATTTTACAGTGTTTTGATAGTTACGCCTTCACTATCCACATGGAACATTTAAAAACGGATTAGAAGCCATTAATCTTGCAAATATGAGGGATTCATGGCCTATAAAGGAACATGGGGCATTTGAAGTCAGTCTTCCTCTGCATCTAGGTATATAGTTTTATTAACATAACATATACTATTCTAAGAATAGGTCAAGTATTAGACAACCATATAGTGGTGAAAGTACTGGGTTATAAATCAAGGCTGTGAGTACTTTGTCACAGGTACTGGTATTGACCTTGGACAAGTGTTTAGGTAGGAAAACATTTTAGGCAGTTCCTGCCTCCTGTTATAATCCCCAGCAGCACTTAGTGCAGTGGGTCGTCGTACAAGATTTCATCCTTCAGGCACTACAAAAGTCATAGCCTCCCACTTCATTAAGTCTTTCTTTTTTAAATTTTGAATATCTTAAAGTTAGAGCTCAGGTCAAATCAAATCTCTACATTTTCCACACCTATGCCCTGAAATACAGGGAAGACTGACTCAATCCAGACTTTACCAGTAGGCTGTTAATTCCACCAGAGCCTGACCTCAGATGCATGGTTCAAATATGCCTAGGCTGATGAATGTCAGGTCCAAATCCAAATCTGGATCCCAAACTTGCGGTACGGGCCCATCTGTACTTGAAAGCAACGTTTTAAAGAAAGAGGAAAGCTAAGATCATGAAAATCTCTATTTGAATACCGCGTACAAGAGATTTATGAACCTAAGCAACTACTTTTTTTCCTGTGTAAAATCAAAACTACCACAGGATTTCCCGTCCATATATACCATATGCTTTTTTCCAACTTTGTTTAAAATTCCAAGTGTCCCAATATTCTGAAACTCCTGAGTTTTTTCTGCAAGCTTTATCTGCTCTGCCAACTAGGCTAGAGTCAAGAATTAAATTCTGTATAGGAAAAGTGATTTTATCTATTTACTTTTGCAATATGGTTGTGACTGGCGAAAGCATCGTACACAATGAAACCCTTGGGTAACAGCCTGAAATATGATTAATTCTCTTAAATGACAAGCGTGTTTATTTCAGTATAGCTGACTGTATACATTGGATCAAGACACACACAAAATCACTGCCAGTGCATGCCTTGCAGGATCTTCTGAGTGCAATCTTCATTTAGGGAGCAGTCAGAAGCACATCAAGTAAAACACCAACAATACTAAAGGAAACTTATAAATGTTTGCAAATTTGTTTTATGGATTAATGACCCTACATATAAGAATTGACATTTCCAGGACAAATCACTTCTTTATCCTACAAATATTTCAGCAGTTTTTGCTTACACCAAAGCAGAGGCAAATTTTTCTTTCTTCAGATCAAACGAGACCTAAAATCTGGGAAGATTTAACAGTAAAATAAAAACAATGGGGAATGTAAATGTTAACCATCTGCAATTGTCGTTACTGCTATTTCTTATTATGTGATATCTCTATCAATGGTGTTATACTTTTACTTTTGTTACCTCTCGCAACTTTTCAATCTATTATGGTTAATCATTGATAAACAAACACTTTGACTTAAAAAGTGGCAATCATCTCATCTAAATTTAACTGTGTAAAAGTCAAACACCTACTCTAAGCTACTCGTGAAGGCTCCTTCTATAGATAGTGGTGACAGATTGGCATTTTCAGAGAGAGACTTGTCCTACCTGTCTTACACACTTGTTTAAAGATGGGATTAATCACCCTCTGGAAGTACTTTCTTCTTTTCCCTTCCTTGGACTGACTTCAGTAAAAAGTAACACACCTGTTTCGTCAAAAAAAAAAAAAGGAAAATAACCCCAAGAACTTATTTTAAGCCTTGATCTTGAATCCACAAAGGTATTTACCCACGAGAGTGCAGTTTCTCTAGGATGCAGAAAGTCTCCTCCTAAAAGCAGATGGGAAGAAGGAGGGTGGAGAGAGACAGGAGCACAGAAAGTCTTTACACTTGTCACCTGCCCCAGCTCTTTGGCTTTAGGGCTGTCACAAGCAATGTTAAGGAAAACCAAGGCACAAGGGATTATCAGACTTTTTACTCAGTGTTGCTTTATCCAAAGAAACCATGGGGCTTGCCATAGTTTCACTCTCGGTGGAATTCCAGTGACAGAAACGTTTTCCAGGCTTTGGCAGGAGAAGGGGGACTGGCCAATAGCTATTCTCCTCCAGCGGCAGCAAAGCAAAACCGGCATCTCCCTTTTTCACACAAGATCAGCTCCAGCTCAACACAGAGAAGGACCACACACCAATCATTGCTTCAGGACATAAGCCTTAGGAGGCAATGCAACGGAAACTTCTAATACCCTTAAAATCATTCAAATGAAAAGATGCTGATGCTGATGAGGGAAGAAACATTCTTCTTGGCGTCTCTCCATTTTAAATTCTGCTATAGTGACGGTATCTGGATTAGACTCCAGGACAGTATTTCTGAAACAGCAGGAACCCTGCTTACTGCATCAGTTTTAAATTAGAAGCCTTCCAAAGATGTCAACACCACTTTCCTGGAGACTTTCCTGAAATTAAAACACTGAGCTTTTCCCCTGAGCCTTCAGGGAGTCATATGGATCCATCACCCAGTGCCACCATTTGTATTATGATTTGCCTATGTTGGGTCACTGCTACTTCTGCATTTCTGCTCTATAGTCAGCCTCGCTCTTTGATGTTACTCAGTCACTATTTCCTTTCCCTTTACTTTTATCTCTGTCCTGGCATTCTTCCTTTAAGCATCCTCTCTACCAGATGGTCTCCATCTCTCCTTCAGAAGTGCCCAAAATATTCCTACTGCCTCCTCTTGATCTTCCCCCAGCAGCAAACCTCTTCATCCTACAGAGCTCAAATACCAATGGATTTCTCCTCCTTGCTGCTCTGCATCTTTCTTGCACTTTGAAAAGGAATTCACTGGAAGCAGCTAACCTCCAATGCTCATTATGCACGAGGCACTCATTTATAAGGGTTTACCCAGGAGAAAAATTCAGATGGGATATACGCTGGTACAATTGCGTTTTTTTTCAAGTGGAAGCACATCTGATGTCTGCATGCCGAAATGGAGCTCTAGTTTTGAACAGGAGCTCCAACTTTTTCATTTGGAAATCCATATGGATCCTTTAATCTGAAGGTCAAAACAGCTTTCATGAAAGATACTGAAAACAATGATACTTTATATTCACCAGCATAATTATATAAAGATGATTCAATATTGTAGTACCATCAGAGGATTCAACAAAGTCTCTGTGTTATGTATTTTTAAGATGGGGTTTAGAGACTGTAAGATGAGGCTTCAGAAGTTTACAGAGAGGAAAAAAGAAAAAATCTTGTCACAATTTCTATCTTCCTAATAGGTCACTGAAACTCTGAGGATAACAATTGCTTTTTCTTGCGGTTGGCAGAGCGCTGTAATCAAGAATAAAGCTCTAGATATTTTTGTGGAAGTACAAGCACTTACTAAATGCAGCAGCATAATAATGTATTATATATTATACAAATACAGCGAGGTGGGATTTGTGTTTGTCTCTTTGCAAGAGAAGAAAGAACTCAGAAATGACCTTCTGTTCATAAGTTTCTTTGAAAAAGGCTTGGCCTGAAACCACTTCACTACTATTGATATAGTCTGTTTTTGTACATAAATCTTAAATGTAAGCATTGCTTCAAAAATAACTAAGCAATCACAAAGCTTCACTTTTCAAATTCAATTGCCTTCAAATCCTTTACTGAAGTTCCCTTGGCACTGCCACTTCAAAATCAGGATAATGACGTATAGTGTTTCTCGGCTTCAGTAAAACAAAAGCCTTATTGAATAAATATACGTGTGAAAATGCTGCAAACCAAACCACTTTGGCAGTCACCACCTGACCGGCTCCTGGTGACCCTCCCAGGTGACCCCTGCGGGCTCGGCGCTCGACTTCTTGGCATATCACAGCACTGCTCAGTTCCACTGTCTTTGTCCTTAAAACTGTAGCAAAACACACGTTTCCCTGGAAGAAACCAAATAGCAGGCTTTAAACATCAAGGAACAGCAAGGTGACCTAGGATTTCCATATGCAGGAAGCTGCTGATCAAATAGTATATCGTTTTTTAATCGGCTTCTTGTATCGTGAATATACAGAAAACCTTATGGTTCTGATAATGCCGTAACTCTGGGGTTTGTAAGTAGGGTTTACAATGCTACCCTGGCATGGAAACATAAAAGTATAATAATAATAATAATAAAATCTAGTATTTACTATCTCGTGCATTGTTCTGCTCAAAAAAAGGATGACTCAGGAATATTTTTCTTTTTTCCACACATCATCTTTCAGTATATCCTACATTTCCCTATAGTTAAGAGATGAGCTCAGCCCCTTGTATCTCCTTACCACAGTGAGACAGCAGCACGTGCCATTGTCCCAGAGGTCAGGTTACCTTCACCACTGAAAGTGGAGGCACTCTGTAATTAGTTGCTGACTTTCAGGCACTAACTATTGGCAAGAGGTCCATGGCTAAGGCCAGTTCACAGCTGGCTGCACCAAACAATTACCAAGGTAGACGACATCCACTCAATCAACCCTGATTTTGCTTACAAGAAGGTTAGTGATGCGCTGCAACCTTCTATTTCACTTTGCTGTCAAAGAGCACCAATGGTCTTCAGAAACTCAGTGTCCTAAGAAAATGTGGTATTGTTGGCAGGTGAGATAACAGAGATTTTCAGTTGTGAATATGTCACGTTTGCACTAAAAGACAAGACTCATCATCAATTCTACTTCTTCCTCATTAAGTCCATTTCTTAAAAATTGTACCAAATTATTATTAAAAAGCCACTTTGTAAGCTACAGGATAAGGAACAACAAATGAGCTGTTTATATGAAGAACTGTGAACCTGTAGTTCAAGTACCAAGAATGAGAGGGACACCAGGTACCCAGAAAAGATACAGTTTTCCTCCAAAGACCAGAAATATCCAGTAGAGATGACTGTGCAGATGGATAGCAGGGCTGAGGTAACACAATATTATCTCACCTGAATATGAGGTTGTCCCAGTTCTTCCCAATACCCTGGTAGCCTTGTATGTATGAAGCCAACGTTGGGTTTTCCCATCAATTGTGTGTTTCTAAGCCCTTTATTTTCATCAACCCAGCCAGTGATGGTTAGTGACCAATTCAGGTGCACGGAGCCTAGAGAGGTGGCCTGGTCACTGGCAAGGTGAGGAGGTCACCCTTCACCTAACGGTGGGACAGCTACAAACACCTGGTGCTCCACATGTCACATCACGATGCACAGCAGATGTCCAACTCCTAGCTGTTAGAAAAGGCAGATTAAAAAAAGAAAAAGAAGAAAAAAACCCAACCGTGAATAAATACTACAAATTGAGGTAGGATCAGCTCTGCTGTATAGGAGATGAGGCTAGAAAATTTTCTGCTAGATTAGAAGCAGATAAACAAGCAAGAGAGAGAAGGAAGGAAAAGACGCAACGCAGAAAGGAAGATAAGAAAGAAGCGGTTCATTTTATGTATGGGAACCAACTGCTGCATATGTATTTCCTACATAATTTTAGTAACTCTCCCCAAGTTGTTAATCTGAAACACTTTGCAGGAAGTGGACCATCTATTTAATTTAAAGTGTTGTTTGGAGCAATACAGGATTCGCAGATAATTCAACTAACACGCTGGACACTCAGTTTGCACAGCATAAAGGGCTATGTCCAGGATTTCACACTTGGAGGTCTCACTTAGGGGGAAAAAAGACATCTAAACCTTCAAGATCAATCATTTGTATTTGTATTTATACACACAACTTCTAAGATGAGTATGATTTACTGGTGATATCAAATATAAGATTTCATCCCAGTTACATGTATGTTATTGTGGACATAACCACACTCAGCCAGCGTAAGAACACACTAAGCCCAAAATTAAAGAGTATTTCCAGTGTAATTAACATTTTAAAAAAATAATCTGTAAACTAAGATAACTGTTCATAAATTAAGGCAGAATAGCCTGGTGGGAATGCAACGTGCAGATTTCACACATGGCAGAAGTGTGCAAGCAGTTGTGTCCACTAGAAGGTGAAGGCTGTGTTACCACCAAGCACGTTTTCATCTGGCCTTAGACTTAAAAATAACAGTAAAAACAAACAAACAAAAAATCAAATGCAAACAGGTTTTTTTTCTTTCTTTTGGGATTTGGCATATGTGCAATAACAGACATAGATGGAAACTTCTAAAATAAATTAAGGAATGTACTTGTCAGTTTATTAATCAAAGTTTACCTGCTTCACATTACACGGAGACAAATTAAACAAGCTACCATGGTACTCAGAAAACATCTGCTAACAAAGTCACAAGTAATGATAAACAAACTTGAGTTCCCTTTGTGGTTGATTTCCATCCAGCTGCATTTAATTATAAAAGAGCTATCAAAGAAAGCTCCCCATTAGCAGCTAATTCAGAATGACTTCAGAAGAAAATCCCAGAGCCTCCAGTGATATCTCTCCAACAACTTTCTCATCTCTGCAAGTGATTGAGAAGAGCTGAATTAGACCAGTTTAGTGATCAGTCCTCCTGCTAACTGCCAGAGAAAAACGAAGCTGATATATCTTTTCAGTACCTGTGATTGCCTGTTTTCAAAGCGCTCCTATTGGTAGGACCTCTAAGATCTAGCAGACACTCTCTTGCGAGTAATCTCTGCCAAAAGCATCAGTGCCAATGAGCAATACAGAGATAACTCTGAAAATTACTGCATGCTCTTTCTAAAGCAGAGCATCTGCTGATAGTACTGAGAAAGTGAGAAAAAATTGGTTGCTGCAAGTTTTTTTAATAAAGTCTCTTTGACCTCGGCACTTTTCACAATGAAATGGAAGATGCAATCCTTCCTATCTTATTCCGGTTTACATCAATAGGGACTTTTTTTATGTTGGGGTAGCAAGAGATGTCTACGGCCCCAGACTGATGCTCTGAACCAGCATGGCCACACTGAAATATTATTAAATATATTAAATATAGCAGTCACTCTTTAGAAAGACAGAAAGAAAACAGCAAATACAGGAGGGTTGCCCTTTTACTCCTTAAATTGAGAAATTTTGGTAGTTCTATGAATAGGCAGCCTGTCTGTCAAACCAACCAACCAAACAAAAAAAATAAAAGCACTTTTTCAATGCATTCAGAACTACTAGCAATTTTTCTAAAATTCCATAAAGTCCAGCAATAACAGGCCCCCCAAAAGGACTCTGTGTACACAACTCTATATAGCACAAGCACTTTGTAGCATATTCCTATCAGAAGGTTCAGATACTGGCAGAGGTAAGCGTGATAAAATAATGAATTATTTTTTAATATATTTTGTTTCCCTCTCTTATTCTTCAAGAGAAACGTAGCTGCTATCTGGCCAGCAAGGCAAATATGAAATCAACCCCCCCGTGTGCCAGATAGGCACAGCTGTATTTGTGCTTCTGCAGCTCCCAGAGGAACGCACACCACATGTTGGTTCCTTGACTTAGGGTGGCTTGGTGAGGTGTAAGTTAAAAGGGCAGCTATACACTCTGGGAAATTCTCCAGATCCATTTTCTACCGGTTGCTTTAACAACGCCACGAGCAACGGTGGAGAGGTAGGGACGCTGGGTAACACAGGTAGAAAAATAGGCAAACTTTTCCTGCAGCTTATTTCTCATTCAGTCCCCAAGCTCTCTTGAAAAATCTGTAGGCACTTTATAGAGGATTTTTTCCCTGCAAGAATAAAGGGGTTGGCTCTGATTGCTGCTATTCTAAGAGGTTAAGGGAAGAAAAGACATTATTATATATCCACATGGTAATCAACCAGGGTTTCGTGTAACTATTGCTGTTGATGTGGTTCTTTCTGGCTCTTCTAGAAACCAGTTTATTGGTGTACCTGGCCTAGAAGTTGGAGAGCCAAAGGAAGAAAATGATAACACGGTTTTAACAGACCCTTTGTTTACGTAAACATCCATCCACAATCTGTGTCTGACGGGGTGAACATACGGCTTTAATTTTACCCTTGGCACATGGATCAAACAATGTTGCCAATATCTATTGTTCTCCTCATAACAATATGCCTGGTGGTTTCAACATATCCTCTCCATTAGCTGGCTTCAGATCAAGCATTACTGTGTATGTGCTTGTGTCTTCATAAAACTGGAGTATGGATTATTTTTTTTTATTTTATGTTTTTTTCCTTCTCTTTGTACCAAGCGTGTAAGAAGGAAGGCAGTTGAGAATGGTGGTCAACCGTCCCCTGTGAGTCACCAGAACAGCTCTCTGTGGATCGTGTGACGTGGCCGATACGACACGCGGGTGGGGAAGAAGGGGTTGGATTGGATTTGCAAAGCCCTGGCCATATAGCTTTAGGGTTTGTTATTTTATTTCTTTTTTTTATTCAAAAACCAGAGGAAGTGGTGAGTCAGATCTTTATCCCGTTTTATCTAGGCTTTAGCAAACCTTTCTGGATACAGTCCAGCTCTGATCTACACCAGCCATGCTCTGGAGCATGGACAGCGTAGGTAGCTATAAGAGGAGTGTTTTGGGTTACTTTTTGTTATCATTTCCCCCCAAATCCCTTACTTTTTCAGTTTCCCTTCTTTTCTATTTGCTGCAAAACACCACGACAATGCTCCTTTTCTTCTGTAAGGGCAGCATAACAGAGGAGATGGGGATGTGAGGAATGGCAACAGGAGAGACCTCAGCTGGGCTCCCCAAGCCAGAGTAGCTTGTCATCTCCATGCTAATCTTCTCAGCTCCTGCCTCGGTCTCTGGATCATCAGCAGCACTGCTTTCTTACGTTTCCAGCAGCAATCAAAGTTGACATTTCTCCTCTACATTGTGCTGTGCATCAGCCTGCCCTTCCAAAGGTTTGATCCAAAAATTCACCCGAATCAATGGAAGGAATCTTATTGCCTTGAATGTACTATGGATCTGGCACCTTCCTTCCCCTTGATCACTGATATTTCCTAAATTAGTGAAAAAAAAACCAGCCTTCTAATTTCTGTGGTATCCTTTTCACAACAATGGAGAAACTCTCATGTAAAAAAATGTCACAAGGAAAAGCAACAATTATATTTGGGCTATTCAGGAAACATTCTGTCTGGTGGGGTTTTTTTATCTATGTTTTGCTTTTGAAGGCTGAAAGATGATGTTCAAGGGGATCTGGATGGAAAGAGTTGCTGGTGCCCCAGCCATTTGTCCTGCCTGGAGCAGAAAGGTAGGGGTCCAACACCAGTGGGGGTTCTGGGACCCTCCATGTGGCAAAAAAAAGCACAATTGAAAACTTTCAGGAGCATCCGGGAAAGAGACAGCTCTGGGAGATAACACTGAGGTGATTAACATCACCAAAAATAGGGTTCTGCAGGCCTTTTTATTCCCATGCTCTCATGACACTCCTCCTCACTAGAAGTAGTAATCTCAAAAAGCTTCGGGTTTTTATTCAGAGTTTCTGTTTTCTTCCTGCTGTACCATTTCTCACTTCTCTGTTTCTCTCTAGCTTCGATGTTTTACCTCCTTGGATGTGCTGAATCTAAGCCCAGTGCTTCGAATGATTTCACTGACCCTGTAACGCTGCATACCGGCGCAGATCCATATCTTTAGGTTTACTTTTATCTATGCTAATTTGGCTTCCCCCTCACATTCGCAAGTAGAGAGCAACTGCAAGGCTTCCTGTGCATCCCAGGCTCCAATTTAAGGAGTTTATGAAGAATTAGTCTGGATGCTGCTTGTGCAACACAGCTTTCAGTCCTGCTTCAGCCTGTTTCAGCTAACATTTCTATACAGTCTGATTCATTCAAACTAGCAGAATGTAATTATCTCTGCCGTACGGCTTGGGTTTTCCCCCCAGTAATGGCACAGAAGAAGAAAGAGACAAAGAGGTATTTTAATTTTTTCCCTTTTTTGGAAAGAAAGTTTTACTCGGAAAGCTATAGCAGTTCTAGCACTGCTCTGAACACAGCCTGAGTGTCTGAGCCCTTCTAGAAACAGAGCCCCTCACTGAATGAAACAGATAAAAGAAATTAAAAAACCCTGCAGTTTCTGTATTTTTCTAAGTTTTTTTGGGGGATAATTATTCTTCACAAAACACCTGTGGGAGGTAGGGACACCGGGAGTCAGTGAGAGAAGAGACACACATAATGTAAAGCCTTGTGGGCAAAAAAAGCCAATGCATTAACTTTGACATACTCTAATACCACTGATAGAAATTTATTACAGAATTAATTACCTTACTTGAAGTGGCACTCATTGACACATAATACTTTGTCTAATTCTCTATTGTGCTTAAAAATGCAATATATTGCAACATAAATGGTAGCTGTTATTACTTTAAACAGCAACTTAATCAGGGGGTTTTGACAAATGTAACTACAGTCTTTTAACTACTTTTTTGACAGTATTTTATGCTAGGAGCTTGTCAATTTTACTGTCACTTTGGTTTCGCACTGAAATACCAAATCATCATCATAAAAATCTTTTTGTCTCAAATCCAGGCAGTTAGTATAAAAAAAAATATAGAAAATGCTTAATCCTTCCTCACCATTGTCACATTAAGTGCAGAACATGATTTGATATTAAATACAATGAAAATCAAGGTGGAGCAACAGGGTGACCACAGGGTTGCATTTCACTCTCCTCTCCTACCTGTGTCCAGCTCCAGTTGCTGGAGCTCTGCTTGGGGTGGGGATCTGGGAAGAGGTAGAAAGCGTTTTTTGACCAAACATCTCTGGTAAACTCCAAAAAATCACTTGCTAGCTTGGAAAATAAAACAGTATTAAGTCAAACTGAAGCAAATTCTGGCATGTAATTAGCGCAGCATTGACAAAGATATCTCCTAGTTTAATTTTAGTGGGGAAAATATGGTATCTCAGATACCGTGATATGGGTGTTTGTTCACAGCCCCTGTACCTGTCAACTATTATTATACTGATGCTGCCGTGTTCCCTGAACTGTTTTGATTTCTTAACAAGAAGAGAATTTTCTCTGATGTGCCATCTGTAAGGTACAGTTTACCAAAGGAAAACTTTATCTCAAATTTTTAATAATTTTCTGTCAATTCCAATAAAATCTGATATATTTTTATAATACTTACAAAATAATAGCAAATGTGACTCACCACATGTGCCACTATTTCATTTGATATTCCTCTTCTCCCACTGACTTTTCTTTCCAGCACAAAATGCAATTTAAATGTCAACTAGAACTAAAAAAGTTACATTCCTGTGGAGATTGCCGGTATCTCAAACAATCTCAAATAATTCAACCGCTTTCCGCTCCCTTACCTATTTTCTTCTATTTTAGTATCTCATTGAGCAGGTTCTAAAAATAGCAAATGATGAAAGAGATAAAATAATGCATAGTTTGTTTACATATAAGTGACAGAATAAAGTGTTCTTTCGTGCCTAAAAAGGGATGGTCCCAATCCATCACAGGATCCAAAACTCATTTATTGAATATATCGGTGCACACTGAAGGATTATGATGTCTTTCTTGAGCAAGGCCACTGCTAGCTACACAAAATTAGGAATATAAACCGAGTGGAGAAATGGTAGGAATAGCAAAAATATGAAAGATATTTATCTTATACTTAGCATCCACTTGCCAATCAAGTGCACAGCCATCACAGAGGATGTCCGTGGAGGTGCAGGTTTGTTCTGTTCCATCAGAAGAATTTATGCTTGGGAAATTCAGTAAAGACTGCCAGGATATTTAGAGTCTTATATTTTGGATTTAGGCCTCAATGAGACTTTCAGGCTCCCCTTGGAAAGCTGTCATCTGCGTACAGAGATGCTTGAACTCTCCACAAAGGTGTTTCTCACTGAGGTAGAACCACTGGTGATGGACGTGGCCCCACCGGCACCACAACACTCAGCTTGGGCTCTCCTTTCTGGGACATGGCACAGGAGATATTTCCAGCTCAAGCTCACTGTCATATAATGAGGAAACAGTGATGGCAACCAACTGCTCTGCCTTAATGTCAGAGTCCAAATCCCTCCTTTCACTGCTGAATTTGTACACACCTTCTTCACTTCCATTGAAATGCCTTATTCATAAGGAGGAAGAATTCTTTTCACAGTTGTTCTTGTCAGTTGAGGATCTTGTCTAAGGTTTGGGTTTTTTCTCTTCATTTCCCAGGAAGACTGCTGAATGCCATTCCCCACAGCCTGCAATGTTGCACAACAAGCATGGGGAAACCTGGGCAAAAAAGCTTTGCCTGCTGACATCAGTTGGACGTCAAAAAGTTTAGTGTTGTGAAAACTAAGCCCTGAGATTTAGCCCTAATCTCTGTGTTTTAATTCCCTAAGTACCACACCACTAGAGCTCACCAGTTTGTGAGGACATGCAACAAAGACCAAGACAACCAGTTCCTCCAGTACTGACGTCATAGAAATAACTTGGACTGTTCCGCTTAAGGAGAAATAAGGCAAAAAGGACAGTGGTATCACTGGTATCACATGGAGGATTTACTCCTGCCTGACTCAGAAATGACAGAGTCATCTTAGACTAAATGCAAATTAGAGGTGCAATATGTCAAAGACACCAAAAGCACTGCAACATGTATGAAACAGCCTAGGGTTCAAAAGGAACTCAATACTCACCTGGAATTGCTATGGGAAACAGCTGCTGGAAAAGCCGTCTGGAAAAATGCCTTTAACAGATGAGTTTTCAGCCAACCTGCCCTGGCCCTTTGGCCCTTCTGAATAGAGAATTTTGTTACAGGCACACACACAAAAAATTCAAAAAATCCATCTATGTCACAAAAGATTTCCAGGGTCTTGATAGTATCTGCAAGCATGGAAAGGACCTGCCATCAAGAGATGTATCATGGGAGACTTTTAGAACAGTTTTCTTGTGAAAATATTGAAAATATGGTCTAGAATCAAGTTCTATATATTCACATTGACTCCAGGGGCCATTTGCACCACTGAAAACTCACCCTTTCTTCCTCTGGAAACCTCTGCATCATCCACCGTTGTCACGTAACTTCTGCAGCAAGTAGGTGAGGGCCTTGTTAGCTACCCAGCTTTCATGCATTCCTGCACTCAAACACATCCTTTGTAGCGAACAGGGAATGATCCTGCAGGAAAACAGTTTTTAGACAGTATCTGACTCTAGATTTGATAAAAATAAATGTTTTTGAGATGTCTCTGTTCTGCTTAGATCAAGAGCCCTAAAGCAGGCTCCATCACTACACTAAGGCTCTAGATCCTGATCAGACTCAGGCAAGTATTAAAGTTAGTGTGGTTTGTTGAAGCTTCAGAAAAAGAGTGATTTCACCATGTGATAAAGCTGACAATGATCTAATAAAGCTCGTCTTGCCTTTTTCAACACAGCCATGAAGCTTTACTTTCCACCCTACCACGCTTTTGTTCCAGGTCACCATAGAATCAATCATAGAATCATAACTAGAAATGAGGCAGAGAGACACAGAGTTTCCTTGGGATTGTTTAAAGGAGTAAAGGTTTTAAATTCAAAAGAAGAGACAATTAGCAAAGACTCAACTCCAGTAAGTGGATTTCATTTGCCTATTTAAAAATAAAAATAAAATTTAAAAAAACAGACAAAACCCTACCACACACCAGCTGCACACTTTGCCCATGGGGTAGGGTGGGTAGACTAGGTCCAATTCACTAATAAACTACTCTTAGGTTAGCATCTCTACTACTCTAACAATTA
The DNA here is from genome assembly GCA_013400375.1 of Thinocorus orbignyianus. Taxonomy (NCBI): domain Eukaryota; kingdom Metazoa; phylum Chordata; class Aves; order Ciconiiformes; family Thinocoridae; genus Thinocorus; species Thinocorus orbignyianus. The sequence goes on from VXBW01001548.1 coordinate 1,280,901, forward strand.
TAGAAACAGCAAAATCAGATACCCATCAATAAATCAAACACAAAATGTAACTATAAAGGCACAGATTCTATCCTCCTTCACAGCCTGTTCAAGACTAATAGTGGAAAAAGTATTCTCTCCTGCAGCCCCTGCATCTTCCAAGGAGCCTCCGATCAGGGGTTCCTAAGGCTGCTCTGCTCCACGGGTGGATGAAAAGCACCTCACGCTGCCTGTATTTACCTCACAGAGGTGTTGGAGGCTGTAATTAATTACTGTTTGTAGAACTCATTGAGACTGTTCGAGACAGGCACTAGAGAGAAAAAACTAGTGCTATAAATTATTACACTTGAGAACATTCAAAACTCTTCAGCCTTCCACTGCTCGCCTTCTTACAAACTTGAAGCATTTCCTTTTCTCCTCCTGAAATAAGATTTGCCCTCTTGACACGCACAAACCATTAGAGAGGCTGTATTTACAAGCACCTAACAGTATTTTCTCAAGTTTATTTTGACATTGACTTTTAATCAACGTGATGATGATTGAAAAAGCTAGCCCAGCGTTTCACTAAAAAGGAATATTAAAAGTACATTGATTGTGTCTACAAAGATATGCAATTAAAAAGTATGAGTCAAGCGCTGTTATTTAACACTTGACTTTACTTATTTTGAACTCTTGTGGCCCTGTTGTGTACATAGTTAAATGTGCAGTGCTGTGTGTTTCGAGTAAATCGGCTGTAAGCAATTTTATATTTTAATGAAAATAATTACGGTTTGAGTAATATGAAGTGTATCTGAAGTATAACCCCCGATGCTACTTCCCCAGAATTAGCTGTGATATAAATTATCATGATTTATTATGGTTACTCTGTGCTTTATGTGTTTGTAGGGGATCCTGGCTAGCAATGACGATTCTTAACTAACAAAGAATTGCATTTCAAAAGCAATTTTTTCTTGGATCTCATCTGTAATTCTTCCACAAAAGTGATATGATTTAACTCTGCTGCAGTATGTGATATTGCAAAGATGGCATTATTGTGCTGTCATTTTGACAGCTTACTTTAATTTACACCATTTAATGGATGAATACTTTTTCTTAAAAAAAAAAAAAAAATAAATCTGGTATTATTCTTTCTTAATATACCATATGCCACGGATCCCACATGCACTTCTTTGCATAAGCACGCCAAATTATATAGTGGTATAAAGCAACCTATGTGTCATACGCAACCTATCGTTTGAGTGACACATCAGAAGGTGAAGTCCTGCCTGTTCTTCAAAGATGCTGTGGATCCTCAGACATTTCTGAGCCCCCGGTTGAAATATGCTGCACAATACGTTATGTACCGATTAGCATCTGTTCACCTCGGAGAGATGGGCACTTCTCAGATACGCTGTACAAAAATAAATTTGTGAAAGTCGTTTCCCTTGGTAGAAGTAGCACTAGAGACAGTGTAAAGATTATTATAATTGCATTACTGCAAAAGCTAATATCTGCAGCAGCTGGTTTCAATTGCAACCACTATCTTAAACGACTTTGTCAAACAAAATCTCTTCCAGTTCCTAACATGTTTTGCCAGCTAATAGTAAGTAACCACTCATCAGTACGTGCAAAGGTTGGACAATCATTCCCTTTGTCTTCTTTAGGGGTGGGCAGCCTGATGGTTCCTTTCTCCAGGGAATTACGGGGTCAACTCCAAAGGGAACAGAGACTACACCAGCGTGATCCAGGCCTGTCCACACCTCACTCATAAAAGTACGCCTCTGACCAGCAAACCTCAGCTCAGCAGAACTTCCACATCCAAACTCCTTTCTTTAGGCAGCCTTCCTAAAGGATACAGAAGCTGAGGCTACCCATATTGCAAACTGCTCAGAAGTTGTGCAGCTGCATAGGATGTCACTAAGCTCAAGAGAACAAGGTCTCCTTCTCAGGAGGATCTATTAGCCTGGGCTCAAGTGCGCTGTGAAAACACCTACACAGCTTCCATGTCACACCTGGCTTTTGTCTGCCTTGCTTGGGCCTGTCCACAAAACCTGCTGGTGACTTGCTCAGTGGAGCCTGCAATCCTCGCACAGGAGGAACCTCTGAAAATTTCGGAGGGACGTTCTCTCTGTAGGGGAAAATTTCATGGTTCTTTTGTGAAAAGGACGAGTTTAAGACAAAAGTTAACAGTAACTTTTTTTGCAGGGTGGAAAGCAAGTTGATGATACCTCAAGAACTTGGCTTTATTGAGTAGACTTGTTTACTTTCCGAGGACATGTAAGGGTTGAATAATTTAAAACTATAACAAAACCAAAAAAAAAAAAAAAAAGGTAGCCTAATCATTCTGTTTTCCTTTTACATATATTATTGTTGGATGGAAATGCTGCAAACAAAATGCAATAAGAGCTCAGGATGTTAAGCGGGAGGTATCCAAGGTTGAAAAGGATTTTGTTGAAGTGAACTGAAGAAATATAACATACTTTTACGTTTACTTAGCTCTTTGATGTCATACATGATTCCCAATATGGCATTACAACCAGCTTTATGTCATAAAAATACAGAGATTCCATGTGGAGTAAAAAACTGCAGTGAATTAATATCCCTGTCAAGGTGTATCTTATGACGTATTAAGCCATCCTTACTTGAAAGTCCAAATCACACATTCTGCACCAACTCACAAGCCTGAGAATGTGGAAACATTCCAGAGAAAACCAGGAAAGAGTTTATTTTAAATTCCATCACACTGACTACCTATACGTTGGAAATAAGAAAACACACAAGGTATTTAGAAAATTATGTGTTTATTCATAAATTTTAATTTTTGTGGAAAAATAAATAATTCGTCTTATTGCAAAATGTTAGTTTAAGGCAGTAGCAAGGATTTCATCTGTGACTCACCTCAAAAACGGTTGGCAGTTTTTGTATGACCAGCAACGAGCTATTCACACATAACTGAGAAACAGATATTGACAACTGACACGTACTTCCAGCACCTACTGGAAATTATCTAGAATTTAAATTATCTTCAGATGCTTATTAAGAAAGCTGCAGACCACTGAGCAGCAGATCAAACAACTGACACGAATGTGATTTATTTTATTTACACATAAGTTTGAGTGGTCATATCAGGTAGAAAAATATCAGAGCTAAATGACAGTAAAGACAAGGCAGCCAATGCTTATGTGTCGGGAAGGGCTTTTTATTTATAACAGATTTATACAAGGGTGGTTTTTGTTTGCAGAAGATGTCTTTGATATAGAATTTAGCATTTCAATTGGGCAAAATGCTGCATTTTTAAAACCTCTGGTAGAAATCCTATAGTGTAGAAGGGGCAGTGAGCAGCAGCTGTCTCCCCCTCCAGTGTGAAAGGAGAGTTGGGGAAACTTTACAAGTCGGACACGTGGCCCTTTGACCCCGCACGATACTGGATAACCCTCTGCAATGTCAAGCAATGGATCATCTTACCTGCTGCCTGCAAAACGGACCTTCCTTACGCGCGTGGAAAAGGCACTTGTCTGTGTCCGAGACAGACTTCCTCCCATCCTACTTAACCTATGGAAGTAAAACAAAATAAGAAAAAAAAAAAAAAAAAAAAAAACCCCAAAAAAAAAAAAAAAAAAAAAAAAAAAAACAAAAAAAAAAAAACCAAAACAAAACCAAAAAACAAACCCAAACAAACAAAGACAAAAAAAATCAAACCAACAAGCAAAGAGAAAAAAAAGGGAAAAAAAAACCCAAAACAACAAAAAGAGATAGATTTATACAGAAAACTGAAGACAAAACCAAAAATATTTCCCAAACCAACCTTAACAAGTTAAATTTCTAGGCACTTCCACCCCTTTTTCAGGGTGGGAAGGGAGCTCTGGAAAAACACAGCAAGCTTAGAGGGCCTGATGGAAAGGAGAGTGTTTCTGGCCACTGAGGAAAGCGTTGGAGCCGGCTGGCACCATATCGTATTTATTTCTGATGGATTTAGTTGGTCAGCCCTCTTCCTCCTTCCATATAATACATGCAGACTGATCTATAACACACACATATGGACACCAGCATATAGGCTGCAAATGCCAGATCAGATATAGTAAATTTAAGAGCTTATAAATGTTTTTTCATAATAGTATGTATTCAATTTTGTCAGCAGTGTGAGCCCACAGACATGATTTGAAAGTTTTTCTCCTCTCTTACGTGATCATAACATAATGAAGGAAAATCATTTCAACTCGACGTAGTAGTGGCATTGCTGCCTTGTGATTAGAAGGTGATTAAAAAGGCAAAACAACTTTCACCTTAAATCCCTAAAGAGAACCACTACCATAGTGAAAATTAGCCCAAAAGTTTCATTCTTGCCTTTAAGTCATAAACAAGTGAAATGCTTCCAGTAGGAAGCGGGATCCTGGGAGGGGAGGTGGAACTGGGAGGACTGTGATGCTGTTGGGACAGCAGATACTGCCTTGTCACATCAAGGGGGAGACTTAGGTCTTGTGAAATTGGTACTGTGTTGCCTTGGCAGCTGCATTCAGCCCTCTCTTCGTGGTTTTAAGCAGAAGCTTAGCATTATATATTTGCAACGAGCCTGCCGCAGAAGCATCTTGTTCAAAGAGCTGACGAGATTTGCTTTATCAGATAATAACGCTACAGCCCTGTCTAATGTGGCACATGAGGAAAGAGCAACTTCCTTAAAAGCCCTCAAAATTTCTCTTGATGCCACCCACATATGTAGTCATCACTGAAAAGCCATCCTGAAAGCTTAAAACCCATGTGCTGCACTTGCGTCCTGCAGAACCTCGCTACCCCTCGCCCTGCTGGTGGAAGCCTGGGGAGGAATAACGCCGTCAGCCTCTTGGCAAGGCTGCCAAATGCGGAGAGCCGGATTTCCTCAGGGCCTCCCTACCCTTCTCGGCACAGAGATCAGCTCCCTTAGTGCTTTTTGGGTGTTCGTCTCGCTACAAAAACCTGGCCACAAGATTTAGAATCAAAGGCACCAAGTTCCAAAACCTGCGGAAAATCTGGCACTTGCTGAGATGTCGGAGTACTTATGGTCAAAATATGGCCATAACCACTAAAATATACAATTGCAGTTTGTAATCAGCAGTACTCACTCACACAGATAGTTTCATTGACTTCAGTTACAGGAAATACTAATTTTGTCTAAGACTTTTAAGACCTAGAAGACAACGGTAGCATTAATATTATTAAGACAGATCTATCTTTGTCCAGCCATTAGGACTGTATCGCTACAGTGGATGCAACCCAGAGTCACTGCTAATTCTTTAAATGTTTCTGCATCACCTCACCATTGCATGGGAGTGAGAAGTGGGCTTCTTTAATTCCTTGGAAACCATAAGGAAGCAAAGAGGTGTTAAAGGGAAACATGGAGGTTTTGGTCCGAGTACAGTAAAATATTGGCAAAGCACAAAAGAGCAACACAGTGCCCAAGAAAGGATAAACAAATAATTGCTTTTCGAGTTCTGGTCTGGTTCTGTCTCGAAAAACAGTCACACAGTTGAGATACTCAACACTGGAGTTTTTAAATCACTGCTCTGGGATGGTCCCTCATTAAGGGATCAGCTCTATAACGTATCAGCTAATGGACCAGTGTGCATCAGCAGCTGGATGATAGATAAACTTCAAGTCAAGCATATGCTCCGGCATTTGCTTATAAAGCTCTTTTGAACACAGGATCAGGGTCCTGGGGTAGGCCAGACATAGCAGTCTTACAATATTTTCTTAAAGTATTGCCCAGCCTTTGGAAATACAGCTTAGCGTCTTGGATTCTTCTCATAAAGTGAAAAGGGCCATGTGTCTTGTAAAGACTAGCCCCAAGGGAACTGAGGTAAAGTATTTTTGTAGCCTTAACACAAATTTTCCTTGTGTTTATGGCTTCATTATTTTAGTGGGTGTGTTATTTCAGTGTGTTTTTCTGCTACTTATTTTCTATCTTTTTTACTGCTCTTTTTTTTTTTTTTCTTTTTCCCCCTGCCTTTTTTAAATAAGGAAAATTGACTCAACAGATGATGCAGAAGTCTTTATAGCAGAGCTACTGGTTTTCATTTCTGTTTCCTGAACCTCAAATCGTCATGCGCTTAACATGCTCAAAAAATATTTCTGTAAAATTATAAAATTAAAGTTATTGCTAACGTTTTATCAGTGGAAAAATTTCCCATATGAATAGAGGTGAAAATTTCTAGCCGTCTATCTTCTGTTCAATGCAGTTAAAGAGTTAAGACAAAATGAATTAAAGTAATACAACTGGCAACAGAAAAATTGTTTCTGATTAGCAGGAAAACCCAGGATTAGGATGCGGTTACTCTGCAGTTGCAAAATCTGAACTTCAGTAATTTCTGGCAGGGTGGATGGAGGGAAAAAAAAAATAAAAAGAAAAAAAAGAAGAAAAATACAGTGAAAACTAACAGTTAGCTCTTTTCAAGATAAATTCATCAAAAGTACTGGTCCTCACACCCAGGGAGTTGGTCCCTACACTGGTAGAGACCTACCTATGTAATAACCTGTTGAAACTGGTAGGACAGATACTGTCTACTCTGTCTATCTGGTCACTGTGTTTTTCACAAAAAAAGTGCCTTTTTTGTTTGGTTCCAAAAGTCATGAATCGGTACAGCTTCAACCAAAATGCACAACGACAGCAGCTATTGGTCAAGCACAGCTAAACCAATGAATTTGCTATTCTCATGACCCATCCAAATTTCCAGTTTATTAATTATCACATTTACTTTGCCTCACATCAACTCACTTGCCAGATCTGCTTTACTGGTTGCTTGTTTGCCTAATTAGCAGTAATTTGCACATTAAGTGAGCCCATAAGTTCCCTGTACAGTCTGTGCTTAGGGACTCCAGTGATCACCAAGTTGTTGGGCAGAGTTTTGATAAGAAGTAATGCTTAAGTAAATTCTACAAGCCATCACCCTGAGGCAAAATAAGTTCACGGTAGGGATGACTGGGTAAAATAATAGGAAGCCTGAAGCTTTTCTCAAACATCAACCAAAATCTCCAGCCAAAGTTTTTTGCAAGACATGAAGTTTGCTTTTTATATTTTTTTTTTAAATTTGTCATAGTCTTTTGTTCTGTGCCAGAAAAAAAAAAAAAAAAAAAANNNAAAAAAAAAAAAAAAAAGGAAAGAAAAAAAAATAAAGAAAAAAATATCAAGACAAAAGGCTATTCTTGGATTTATGACATGAGAAAATTTAGGAAGGAAAGAAGACCTCATGAGAAAGCCTCTTTTCACAACATTTTTACAGAGCTTTCAGAGCGTGTGTGTGTATACGCAGGGGCAGAAAATGGTACGTCAAGCTAACAAAACACAATGTACCATAACATGATGAGCCTCTTTGCTTACCAAGTCAAAATAGCCGGTAAGATGCATTAAAACCTGGCAGAGTCCTGACGTTCCTGTCCCATGATGTGCAGACTGTATCTTCGGCGAGAGGCTATTAACATCGAGTTGCCCAGGGCTGAGCAGGAGCTCAGGAAAGCCAAAACTCTCCTTTTTCAGCTCGATGCATCTCAAACATTCTCTTAACTTCCTTCAAATATTTAAAAAGTATGGTGGTGGGGCACAGGACAAATTCAAGACACAGGCAGAAGTACGCTCACGGGAGAGCAGATCTGCAAGTTGAAGAGGTTTTATCATTTCAAACAAAGCAAGAAGTGCAACAAAAAAAATAGATGCAAAAGTTTCAACCCAAAGAACAGTCTGGTAGGAAACACAATACACGATTGACACAACTGAAAGCTGATTAGCACCGAGGAATACAACTCTACCAGGTCATCGTAAGGCGTTGTGTCCCTTCTTCCCTCACTCCTATCTAGAACAACATGCACATGCAAGTGGTGGAGTCACCATCCCTGGAGGTATTTAAAAGATGAGTAGATGTTGTGCTGAGGGACATGTTTTTCTAGTAATTTGGCAGTGTTAACTGTTGGACTTGATTATTTTAAAGGTCTCATCCAACCAAAATGATTCTATGATTCTAAAACCTTGTGACACATGAAGTTCCAGATAAATATAAGCCGATGGTCCGACTTATAAGAAAAATGTAAGTAAGCTCATTAAGGTCTTCAGAAAAATAACTCTAACCCCNCAAAGTCTGAGCAGTAGAGCCCAGTAGTGGCTGTAAATGGATTTGTATTGGTGTCCAGGACCTGGCCACTGGGCTGGAGAAACTTTCTCATCCCCTACCTTACTGAGAGATCTTCTGAGACTGTTTTTCATGCCTGGTGCAGGGCACAGGCATGAAACCTGTTGTAATCTGGTCAGCTGGGACAGCAGCCTCATAAAAGTAGATGTTGGTGTTCTTTTCACAGAGTCATCTAATATTTTTTCCTAGAGAAGCACCTGTGTGGGAAGTTGCCCCTCGTTGTGGTCTAGTGATCTAACCAAGGGTTAAAATATTAATCTTTAGGTAGGATATAACATTGCTTGAAATGTTTCATCAAGCATGTGGTGCAGACTTCAGTTCCAAAGCACTTCTCTGAAAAGTAAAAGCAGAACAAAACCCCTAAGATCGTTACTAACATGTAAACTATATTTAAGTAAAGCAAAACAGCAAAGAACATTATTTTTTTTATATTGTTAGCACAATAGAAAATTAAACACCAAACTTTCAACAAATCGTGCCATTCGCTTTCGCGGCAGCAAAAGAGTTTATTATTTCACTATTTCATCTCACCTTGTGTCATTAAAATATAGGACACAAGTAGTAAAACACAAAGTAAATATGCACATATCTTTACACCATGTAGTGTAGCTATAAATCTTACTCTTTGATAACAGCTGTACTATAGCAATCATTTGAGTAGTGCAGCTGCCACAACAATATCAAATTTTATAGTTAAAAAGCAGTCAAAACTTTAATGGTACAGTGGAGGTAGATATATATTGTGCTATAAATAAACATTATCTAATGAAGAAATGAAACATGTTTATTTTTCCTTGACATATCGTTCAATATCATATATCTTTGCTCCTGCAAGCTGCTATAATAGCAGCCATTATACTTCAGCATGTGTAATGACAAAGTCTGTAGTTGTACTAATTATGTTGGATTTAAATGAGGGATGGGAGAACTTCAGACAATGTGGCCTTGCAAGCAAGGCCCTCGTTTCATTAAAGCCGTATCTTAAAATGTTATCAGAGTTAATGTGCTGGCAGAGGTTCTGAAGGGACTGGGAATGCAGTGAGAAACGAGTGGGTTTTCCCCTCAGACGATGACTTTTGCTGCATTTGCCTGACATGGTGTAATCGATCTGGTGTGCAGGAGACCATGAGAACTGATGTACTGGTTCAGACAAGTAGTTGCTGCCACATTATTCAAAACCTCTGAAAGGACAGGAGAACCCACGGGTCTAGCTGAGGCAGGGTCACACCCCTCCCAAGGCAGTTTGTGCCTCAAACACACTCTCCATGAATTGAGTTTCCTTCTAGGGTTCCTGGTGTCCTAGCATTGAGCCTAAGGATGTGGTGACAGAGCACTGGTGGCACTTCTAAAGATGTTCACTTGCTTACCGCATGGAAAGGTTCTGCAGCAAACATGCTGGATACATCTAAATTTGGGGAGTCCTCAGAACGTAACTCATCATGCTTGATAGGACAAGGGGTAATGATTTTAAATTGGAAGAGGGGAGATTTAGATTAGATATTAGGAAGAAATTCTTTCCTGTGAGGGTGGTGAGGCACTGGAACAGGTTGCCCAGAAAAACTATGGATGCCCCATCTGTGGAAGTATTTGAGACCAGGCTGGATGGGGCTTGGAGTAACCTGGTCTGGTGGGAGGTGTTCCTGCCCATGACAGGGAAGTTGGAACTGAATGATCTTTAAGGTCCCTTCCAACTCTAACCATTCTATTGTTCTATTCTATGATTCTATGCTACATAAGGAAGGATGACAAAATGTTGTCTAACATTCAGGCGAGTCTTTCTGTGAGTATTTTCACTTGAGTCCAGGGTAAACCTCTAAAAGATACCTCCCAGGTCCTTCTACCGGCTTCATTAGGAGCCACAGCAAAGAGCCACTCAGTGGGGGCCTTTTGAGCAGTACTAAAATGCAAGTGCACACCAAAGTCAGACCCAACGTAGTCTAATGACTTAACAGGGGATCAATCCATGGGACCACGCTAGTCTCAGTACAAGACTAGCCCTAAAACATAAACATGATAGACTGAGCTCCTCAGTACCAGCTTCTCTCCTCTTCAGATCCATCCCTACTTCTCCACCACTCACTAACATAGCGTCAGATCTCTAATCAAAAGACCAAAGATCTCGTCACCAGATGAGAAAGAGAGGTGGGAGAAAGAAGCAAACATGTGGGTTCCTACAACACTAGGGAATTTGGCAAGTAAAGTTCATTAAACCCATTCTTTTAAAAATCCTCCTTGGGAAGCTGTTCTTCCCCTCTTCACATTAGAAAAATGACACCGGAAGCATCTTTGCCAGAAGGGAGATTGCCATCTTGCCCGGAGTTTGCCTCCTGTTCGGTGTGGGTTTCTCTGAAGGTGACACACGGACACCCTGGTGGGAACTGCAGCCACCCAGAGGAGCTGATCCCCTGGAGATCAACCCCCCGACAAACAGCTTACCGCAGTTAAACTTTGTGCGTGCCCACCGTCAGAGCTCCTCAGGGTGCTTTCGCTTGCCATCAACAGTGCATTTATCTGCAAAACCCCATGAGATGCTGTAAAACAAACCCACCAGCTGTTAGCAGAAGATGACAAACCCTAGATACCTTTCTGTCACATTGCAACCTATGTTATTTACTCCATGTTTACAAACAAGTTGCTACAGAAAAATATTAAGTCCTGGCATTTAGAGAAGCTCTAGAAATTACTCACTCCCCTGGAATTCTGCATGACAAATTAAGACTAGGCTTCAACTCCTAATAAATGTAGCTAGAGCAGAGTTTCATAAACATTCTTGAGATTTCTTCTGTAACAGCTTTATTTTGGCTCCCCACTTTTCCTGCTTAAACAAATGGAAAGGTTGGCTGATATTGTCAAAATACAGCACTTCTCATGAACCAGGAGTCATTTATTAATGTAATTTATTGAGCCTGCATTGTAAAACATAAAATCATATTTCTACAGGGGAGGAAAAAAAAAATCATTATGCTAAGCTAAGAATATTTTCTTTTAAAAGACAAATTATTGCAATTGTGGATCCCAAAAGTAAAATTGTGTTCTTCCAGAACTGGCCTTTCAGAGGCCAACAGGGTAAATTTTAATGACCCGTGCAATGTTGGGTAAGAACAGAACAGATGTTTACACAACCATCAGGTAGACCTTTGTTTATATAAACACACCACAGTAGATAATATCTAATACCTTTCTCATGGCTTAAAATAACCTTCCCCCGAAAAAAATACAAACAGGCTTTTTTTCCCAGCTGTGAAGATGCTTAAAATCTAATTAATACACAGCTGACTGCAAACCCACCAAACTGCTCACACAGGGTCGGACCTGTCATCCGGTGTCACCTCTTTCATGACACAGTCTTAATCTCCTCCTTTGTCGTTATATTGCAGTTTTTGCTCTAAAGGTTTCTGCACTAAAAAAGTGGGAAGGTGAAGCCATAGTTCAATTCAATTTATTTTTATATTGCCTCTCATACAAAGTCTTTCAAAACGCTTTATAGTGAGAGATAAAATAAGCATATAACACTTGCCGGGATTCAGCGTGGTGACTTTCACACGCTCGGGGTAAAGCTAGGTAGCAGGGAAGGAATATTTAGAAAATTTAGAAACAGAGAGAGTGTTAATAAATATGCATTGGGTCCACACTGTATAATAATGAAGAGAGGGCAGCAGATCCCTGTCATGGTGCATTCATAGCCCTTCCTTTAGGTAGGGGGGTCCCCCCCAGCTCAGCAGATGCACAGAGACACGTACGTGGAAGAGGATGAGCATGGTGAGGAAGGCATCAGCCAAAGGAGCCCTCTGCATCTGCACTGGGTTGTTCCTTCCCAAATGTAGACGCAACTTCCACTCAGAAAATGAGAAAACTTCAGCCTGTCTTGAGAAAGGAATAGAAACATGCATCAAGGCACTAATGTTCATTGTTCAGGGCTACAAAGAGGATGATGAGGGGCCTAGAACATCTCTCTGATGAGGAAAGGTTGAGGGACTTGGGTCTTTTTAATCTGGAGAAGAGAAGACTGAACAGGGAACTGATCAACACCTATAAATACTTAAAGGATGGGTGTCAGGAGGATGGGACCAGTCTTTTTTCAGTGATGCCCAGCTGCAGGAGAAGAGGTAGCAGACATAAACTGGAACATGGGAAATTCCATCTAAACATGAGGAGGAACTTCTTCACTTTGAGGGTGGCAGAGCCCTGGAAGAGGTTGCCCAGAGAGGCGGTGGAGTCTCCATCTCTGGAGACATTCAAAACCCTCCTGGACAAGTTCCTGTGCAACCTGCTCTGGGTGGATCTGCTTTGGCAGGGGGGTTGAACTAGATGATCTCCAAAGATCCTTTCCAACCCTGTAGCATTCTGTGGTTCTGTATGACAAATACAACCCAGGAATAGCCCAGCAACCACAGCGGGCAAGGTTTCTGCAAAAGAAGGGCCTACAATGGACAGCAAAGCAAAAAATGCTTATGGCAACATAGTTGTTACACCTAACTCAATGAGTGTTTATAACTAACGTGTCCAAAACATGGTCCTTTATTAAGTATTGTAATTATTTCTAGGGATAAACCTGGAACCAGGTACACACCGTGCATTGGAAGTACAGCGCAACCAGCAGCCTATGGCCTTAATTTACCCCAGCAATCCCATTCTCATCAAGTCTGGAAAACAAGCGCTTGGGGTCCTCAAATAATCCTACTCCCATCTAAACAAAACCCAAACATCAGAACACTCACCCAAGTTTATTCCACTACAACCTCAAGCAACGTTGGAGAAGGACGGTCCCAAAACCACGCTTATCATTAAGGAAAGGGCGTTATAAACTCTCTGATACAGTCTTAAAATGTCACTCTAAAAGTTTACTAAATCTCCGAGGCCCATCATTTCAGATGCCTGCACATAGAGAAGCCTGGCAAAAGAGCATTTAGGAAAATATTTGCACAGCTGCTAATATTTCTTCCTACCTATCTTCATCCCCATGCTGCTCAACCAAAGTCACATCTTTATAATGCACAGGAAGAAAACACAATATATAGTAACTCATTTTCTGACCTTTTAATATTTCTGTCATTGATTGTCAGAAGTGAGGACTGCTCTCTATCCTAAGGTGATGGATTATTTAATTAACTATTGACCTTTTCAGTATCAGATGTTGACAATGAATGCGCTCCTATGTAAGCTGCCTCCTCTGGATGCTGTTCAGTTCTCCATTGCAGGTTGATTTGTCTCACATTCTGATTTTAGACCTAATGTTTCTATTAAAAAAAAGCTGAAGTCTTGTATTTAGTGAAGGATACTTTTATGATCTACTGCTTTGAGTTTTTTTCTTTTGAACACTAGCTGCATTTAGAGCAGAATTTATATGAATATTAACAGATTTCATAGATAAAATCATTACTCCTTACCTATCACTTAGGTTTCTGGCACGCTTTCAGGACAACTTCTTCTGCACCAGGAGACAAAGAAGCCAATGCAGAAAGGACAATTGCTCATCATCTGTGCACACGGATCAAGAGACGTCCCAGACTAAAAACTGCAAGAAACATTTGATATTACACTTTGCCTTTGGGCCCAGCAAAGGCTCCAGCCAGGAACATGACATTTATACTGAGCACCTTTAAAAAGCAAGCATTTCACTACTTTCCCAGACGGCAGGCAATTGTTTACACAAAAGCAAATAGGCTTAAGACTTTTTTTTCCCCAAAAAAACAAAGAGAAGGGATCCAGATCTTCATTCTGGAAACCCAGAATCCCTGTGCTCCATTCTCAGCAATCACATATCCTGCTGCAATCTTTCTATAAGCAAACAAGGTATTTTCCTCCACGAGCATGTTGTTGGAACCGAACGCTGAACAAATGATCCGTGCCTCCAGGTTGTCAGAGAGATTTACATGTGACTACACAACAGTTTGGGTATTCCGCTGTGATTTCTCGCCAGGGCCGAGCGCGCTGATTAATTTAACATATTCCTGGTAGAAAAAATGCCCAGCGTTTTCTCCAGAAGAAAAAAAAAAGTTTGGAGCCTGGTACACCTTTGAAATAAATATTCTCTGCTAATTTCTTTTCTAATCTATTCGCTTAGAAAACACTTTTTTACCAAACCAATACCAGATAGAAATTTTGGGGGGCTTTTGTGTGTTAAATGGTAATCAATATTTTTTTCACAACATTCCATCTCCTTAAATTTTTAGCAATTATATAACCATGCAATCACCTCATAGGAATAAGTTCCATAAAACATCCCTGCACCAGCAGAGAATAACAATTAACAAATTTCCAGAATGGTTGTTTACAACAAATCCTCGTGTTCCCCTAGTTTTTTGTTTGATATTTTGCTTTTTTGAAGAAAAAAAAAAAA